>VZTX01016894.1:0-109819 GCA_013400915.1 Pardalotus punctatus
CCTACTCCATCCAAAAAACCAAGACAACACCCATCAGCCAAACCAGAGCTGCCTCCAGCACCTCCAGGGATGCCAGCTTCCTCCTGCAGCCCCACAGGGATTTTCCCAATTCAGCAGTGAAGGAGGGAGAAATCAGGATGCCAGGAGAGGGAAGAGGGAGGAAAAGGGGTGGAGAGAGGAATTCCCAGACCCAAGCCCAGCTCCAGGGGCTGAGGGCAGCCGGTGGAGGGGTTTGACCTCGCTCACCGCAGTTGAACTCCTGGGCGGTCAGGGTGACGATGGAGCGGCCGTGCAGCTCGCGGGGAGCCTCGCAGGTGGCAGCTGTCTGGATGCTGCCCTGCTCCGCGTATTTCTTCAGCAGCTCTGCCAGCCACAGCAGGTCACAGTCACAGAGCAGCGAGTTGGAGTCCAGCCGCCTGCAACAGCCAGGGGAAGGCAGCTCAGCGCCCAGCTCAGCACCCAGCACAGCGCCCAGCTCAGCGTCCAGTTCAGTGCCCAGCTCAGCGCCCAGCTCAGCACCCAGCTCAGTGCCCAGCTCAGCGCCCAGCACAGCGCCCAGCTCAGTGCCCAGCTCAGTGCCCAGCTCAGTGCCCAGCACAGTGCCCAGCTCAGCGCCCAGCTCAGTGCCCAGCTCAGCGCCCAGCTCAGTGCCCAGCACAGCGCCCAGCTCAGTGCCCAGCACAGCGCCCAGCTCAGTGCCCAGCTCAGCGCCCAGCTCAGTGCCCAGCTCAGTGCCCAGCTCAGCACCCAGCACAGCGCCCAGTTCAGCACCCAGCTCAGTGCCCAGCTCAGTGCCCAGCTCAGCACCCAGCTCAGCACCCAGCACAGCGCCCAGTTCAGCACCCAGCTCAGCGCCCAGCTCAGTGCCCAGCTCAGCCCCCAGCTCAGTGCCCAGCTCAGAGCCCACTCAGCGCCCAGCCTGCAAGGGCTGCGCTGCCTCCTTCTCCAGGGTGCAGGAGGGGAGCAGTCCTCCAGAGGGAAGGGTCACTTGGGTGCTTTTCCCTGCATTTGGTTATATCCCAAGGGAGAATTGGAGGTATCACATTGCCACGATGGTTAACTAGGGTTAACCAAGTAGAAGGATTTAATTGTAAAACTAACATTACCATCAACCATTTCAGTTTCAAACAGAAATTATTCAGTTAAACAGGATTATGCATTTTTGGACTAATTGAGACAACTAAATATTGGGGTTTACCCTGGGATGGAGATTTCAACCTTTACTGCATTCTGTAAGAACTGCCTGTTACAGATTTTCTCTTTTAGCTCCAAAAAAACCTCTCCCTTGATTTATGTGTGGATGGGACCAGTCCCTTTCTGTAACCAGCTGTGAGAGGCTGCAGCATTTCTGCACAACTATGAGAACTTTTATTACTGCAACACAAGCCTGAACCACAGCAAATGGAGCTCCAGTGACCTCCCAGTGCCCCCAGCCTCTTCCCTGCACTGACCTCATTCCTACGAACTGTGCTATCCATGAGGATAAATAAGGACTACAGAGGGATTAGTTTATGCCTCCTTCCCCACTGACAGTTTTACAGTCGATGGGTCTGGGCCATCAGGAAAAAAAATAAAATGGAAGAAAAATCTAACACTTTCAGGGTCACATATTTGAGAATGTGAGATTTCACACAGGGCCATGACCGAGTATTTTATAGACACCCCAGCTTTTTCTCTGGCACCTACAGACAGCATTTCACAAGATTATTCCCTGTTAAAGAGATGTGAAGCATTTTACCTGCTTGCAGAAATCACTGAGGGCTGCAGTGAGAAATACATTGTTTTCTTGTATTTGAAAATCATGGCAGATCACCAAAATTCTTTACCTTTTGCATTTCCCCATCCCCCCTAAACACATCATAGAACTTATTTCCAGAGATCATAAAACCAAAGCAAAGCTCTGGGCATTTAAGCAAGAAAGAAGTAAGCTTAAGAGACAGACAGGTTATGTGGGAATAGCACACTGGGGAATTCCTGCATGGAAAGAGAATCATGCACCTTGGCACCCCTCTGACTGATTTCAATCTACAAAACAAGCCTTTTCTTTTATGACTATGATTTTTCTTTCCATGTTAGATACTGATCTACAGACATGTTCAAGGTCATATCCGTGACCTGGACTTTCTACATTTTTCAAGGATGTTTTATGGGTTCAAACTGTTGTGAAGACTTTCCAGGAACCTTCATTCCTGGGGCATTATTAAGCTGTAAGCTGATTATAATTAGACACTAGCATAAAGAAACTTCTAACTGGTTAAATAAGCTTTCAGGTCCAATCAAAACTGTTTTATAAACTTAGCAGTGGCCTTAGAAGTGCAACACCTAAAAGCTTTGCCAACCCGGCACATTCTTCCTCGGGTCCTGCCCATCTGATTGAAGATAAACAAGTCCTCTTTGCAGGCAATGTTTTTCACTTACAGCCGCTTGAGGGATTCCAGTTGAGAGAACGTCCCTGGATGAATCCTGGAAATCTTGTTGTTGTGCAAGAATCTGCAGTGGGAGAAGCCATGCCAGAACATTATTCAGTATTTGCACTGTGAGGATGATTAACACCCCAGGTCACAACTCAGTTTAAATGCAAATCCTGCTCATCAAAATGGAGCTCAGCTTTAATTCCGTGTTTGTTTCCATGAGCTGGAGGGATTTCATCCCTTGGTGGGTGTGATGTAATATGCCAAAGCCGAGAGCGGGTGCGGGCTGGAAATGGTGACTCAGGTTGTGATGGAACAGGTTTAAACTGGACCCTTCAAGTTTCTCTGCAAAGGGAGGAGAAAGGGCACAAAATCCCCTCAGACTGGACCCACCCTCTGTTTTCTGGGCCTGGGTCAGCTTCAGTTTAGCAGGGACCTTTTCCTTCCCACGTGGAGATGACAATTTCACAAGGGCAGCCATTGGAGTTAGGCAGCTCATGCCTCAAACTCTGTGTAGTTATTAACCCAAACCCATGAGCAAATCTAATTCACACAACAGTTGCCTAAACTGGTCTTAACTCCAAAAAACCTGAGGCAAATTGCCACTTCCAGAATCTTAGCACACAGATAAGACTCCCCAGTTCCTAGGGAAAAACCCTGACTGCACTAAAATGCGTCAGTGGGGACAACTGGGGACAATTAACTCCCAATTCCCATAAAGGTGGGGAAAATTAGTTATGTTTATTACATCTAAAACTCATAAGAGAACGTTGATAAAAGATATGAAGCAACTTTAGTGGCTGGTGGAACAGGAGAAAACACAAAGCAGCAGAGCTCGAGTGCAAATGCCTGCACACACACACATGTGCTCCACAGTTCAGCCTGGTTGCCCAGCCTGGATGCTGACAAACCTTCCTTGAAAATTTAAATACAGGATTTTTGTTGGATCCAATACAGTGACTGAGATCAGCCATGTACTGATCCAGGTCTGAATTTTCCTAAGGGTGTGGGATCCCACAGTTTTATTTCCTTGGCATGTATGGATATAAGGCACATTTCCACACGGCCTAGAAAAGTCTGATGGTTTCTCCATGGAGTGGGAACCACACATGGACTGTTGTCCTAGTGGCTCCATTACTGCTAGAAGCAATCCTGGGGAGCAGGAGACTCCATTTCCTTACTGCTTTCAAGAAGGATGAGTGTTTTTCTTGTCAGATTTTCTTCTGACTTTATCCCTTTTCCACCTCCTTTTTTATGCTCACTCTGCCCAACAGTGACTAATGTTGCTGACCTTATGCTCAGAGTAAAATTTCAGTTGGCTTGACCAGCTGTAGGACTTTCTGCAGATTTATTCCTATTTAGATGGAAACCTGAACATAACATAAAATGGGAAATTCCCTTCACATCCTCAGTCACCCTCCTACTTGGCAATTATGTAAAACCTCTTTCTTTAAAGAAGTTTCATTTTGCATTTTGAAGATCCGGCTCTAAAACTGCTACACTAAAGAAAAGGGTGTTCCCCCTTTTCCTCACCCTCTTAGTCCCAAGAAATATCCCATCTTTACTCACAGCCTTTCAAGTTTAGGCAGGTCACTAAAAGTCTCCAGCTCCAGACTTTCCAGGCTGTTGAAATGCAGGTACCTGTGACACAGAAATCACACAGATTGCAATTTAAAAGGCAGAAGATTTTCCCAGATCTGGCTTTTCCCTATCCTGTCAATTATTTACTCTCTAAATAAACCCAAACATAGACAGAAAAAAAGGACAGATTTGCTGATTTGCTCTTCCCTGAAGACCAACACCACCATCCCTGTGAATTGTTGCACTGTTAAGAGACAGGAGGAAATTGGAGCAGCAGCTGCTGCCAGCCAAGCACCATACAGGAATTTTCCCTGCCTTTCTCAATACATCCTTGGATTATCAGGGAGGGAGAAACAGCCTTACAATGAAGTACTTGTTCCCGCCCTAGGAACTGCGACACTTCTGAGTGGATAACAAGTTTGCTGAGTATTAATTTGTAGGAAAAGGCCCTGAACAACCTGATAAAACTTTGAAATAGGTTCTTGCTGCAGGTGGAGACATCCAAAGGTCTTTTCCAGCCTGCATTTGTCTGTTATTCCAACAGGGGCTCCCAGGACGTGCATCCACCCAGGAAGAGCAGGAGCATCTCCAAATGGCTGTTGTGCCCTGCGGGGGGAAAGCACAGCTTCCAAAGGCAGAGATGGTGCAGTCATCTGAACACCTGGATCCAAGTGGCACATCCAGCAGCCCAGTTCTTGCTAATACAGGTTCCTGTGTTCAGTTCCACGAAGATCTCAAGTGTGACCTGCCACTCCAGGCTTGGGGACCTCCTGCCTGTCCCAGGTCACCCCTTGCCATCAAGGAAAGAAACCTGCTGCCTGCAGACCAACTCACCACAACACCTGAGCCTCCCTGTTGCCATGAGCTGTGACAATCACCAGCAAATCTGATACATTCCTGACCTTTAGATGGATTTTGTATGGTCCCAAATACATCTAAACTATTCCCCTTTATTTTACACAGGCATAAATTTCACAGCAGACACAGATTAACCACAGATCTACAAATACTCATTCTGCTATTGTAGCTGACTGCATTGAGAAATAATTGCCTAAGCCTCCACATGGCTGTTTGATTTGTAATGGAAGGATTCATGATAAATGGTCCAGTATCAGAGCACAAACTGGGAGATGGTGACTCAGATTCTGCACCAGAGGGTCACAGTGGGGAAGAGAGGGATGTGCTCTAATCAGTCTCAGATGTCTGCTGAGATTGCTTTGGACCTTGAGGAAAGCATCTGATCCTGTCCATCAATTGGGTTATACTTTTTCTTGAAAAGCTGGCTTGTGGGGACAGGAAAAAAGGGTAGGATTTGAGCAAAACGAATTCTTTTGGAGCTAAGCCTGTCTGGGATTGAAAACAGATGGGACTTTCAGCGGGTTGTTTGTTGGTTTTGTGGGTTTGTTGGTTTTGGTTTTTTTCTTTTATTCATGACATCAAGTCTGGAATGCTCATTGCTAAAATATCCCTATGGGCAGCATCAGCTCTCTAAGATCAGCCTAGAGCCAGTTTCAGCTTCCTAAATTTTGTCCCAGGCATCCTTGCTGAGCTGGCTGATGAAAAACCATGTTGTACACAGGGTTGATGGCACACCTATTGCTAGGATTGCCTGAAACTTCCAATTATGCTCTGTCCTCTTGTGCTGTCAGCTGAAGAACAAACTGGATCCTATTCCTTTTACAGTAAAGTCCTTACAATCCAGCCCTATAAATACTGTGGCTGGGAACAATTTATGAATTAGAACAGTTTCAACTTTGGTCCCTGTTCTCCAATGAAGCAAATAATTCCCATAATTTAGTTATTTAGGAAGAAATTCTTCCCTGTGAGGGTGCTGAGGCCTTGGCACAGGCTGTCCTGTGGCTGCCCCTGGATCCCTGGAAGTGTCCAAGGCCAGGTTGGACAAGGCTTGGAGCAACCTGGGATATGGGAAGGTGTCCCTGCCCATGGCAGGGGGTTGGAATGAAATGAGCTCCAAGGTCCCTTCCAAGCCAAACCATTCCATGTCCCTATGATTCAAATACCCAAGCTCACACTCTCCCCACCTGTCCCAAGCATGAAAAACCCAATCCCAGTATAGCAAGACCCTTCAGAAGAGTCAGACCTCAGCCTGCCCATCTCACCTTGAGCACAGAGCACTAAGAGCCAAAAACAAAACTCTGAATAAACAGCAGAGTTTTGCCATATGCAGAAGGGAAGAAAATGGGGACTTTTTGAGTGCCACTGTGATGGACTCCAGCTGCCAGGAAAACACACAAGGCTCCCTTCATCCCAGATTCATCAGAGAGTGCCACGCAGCTTGAGGGAAGGACATTACTTTCTTTGGATCCATCATCTTCCCCCACTGCAATTCCCAGATGCTTTGCAGCATGGGAGCACCTCCACCCTGGTACCTCCCAGGAATACTCAGCTGCCCCAGCTCTCAGCTTGCACCTCATCATTCATTGCCAGAAAATCTTCGGATAGGGGAGAAACTCGACCAGCACCCTCAATTCAAGCAAAGGAGCACATCTGACCCTCTGCTCCAGGAATCCCAGCAGACACAAACCCAGCAGAGCAGCTGCCTTCTGCTTCAAGCCACCCTGCGGACCCCTAGCTCCTCCTCGGAAATAAAGGCCCTCAGAGGCACAGTTGGGCTCTCCCTATGCTTTAGGTTCAGGAGAAAACATATGGAACATCAGTAGGAAGAGACCTCAGTCCTAACTAACCAAAACCAACACTCAGAGCAGCTGTTTTCAAATGAACCCAGTGCAGTCTGGCAAATGGGGATGACAAAACAGCAGAAGCTTCATCCTACCCCTCGCTAAGTGCCTGATGCTCTCCAGGCCTGGGAACACAGCACGCAAACAAGGCTCATCTGTACTTACAGCTGTTCCAGGGAACGGAGCCCGTGGAAGGCATGTTGCTGGATGCTCTGAATTTCATTCTTATAAAGGTAGCTTTCAAAAGGAGAGAAAGGAAAAAGCATTAGGCCAACTGATCAGCAGTTGTGTTCTAGAAAGTCCCAGAAAACAGCACTGACCCTCAACACAAAGCAGAACTTGCTGCCTGGGTTCCAGGGCAGTGTTTTGTATCTCTGATGCCAATGTTAACATCCAGAAACTCCAAACACAGAAAATACCTCCTTGACTGTCAAACATTAAAATGGTGTTGTTAGATTTTAAAGAGGTTAAGAAATTACTGAAGTACAAACTCACAGGTATTTCAGGTTCTCCAGATCTTCAAAGGATCGTCTCACAATTTGTTTTATCTGGTTGTTGTTCAGCAGCCTGTTCAAACCAAGAAAGAAGAACACAGCTGGTGAACTCAGCATGTCTGAGGTTCATGGCATTTCTGTTCGATGCCCACCGAAAAATCCTGAGCCAAGGTGCCACAGAATTTAAGTTTTAAAGGGGTTAGCAAGTCATAGTTTGGGTACTCACACCAGCCAAGGCATTGAGAAGGTTTCTCACCCAGAGGTGCCAAGTGCTTCCAAAATTACAATGCTCAAACTCTTTTCCTTACCTTTTGCCACAGTTTTCACCCCAAAGTTACAATTTTGACCAGGAAAGGGATGAGGGAAAGGGACACAGGCAGACAGAAGTGTAGGGGAGGGAGATATTAAATCATTGCTGCCTCTCTTGTACAATCACGATGGGTTTTGGAGATGCCTGGTTGTGTTCAACAAGTGAGCAGGGGAGTGCAGAGCCAGTTTTTAAAAGTACAAATGCAGTTTAAAGCACCAGATCTCAGTGGAGTTATAGAAGCCATAATACAGTAATGGCTTTGTTCTAATCACTTTGTAACCGATACCTGCAAATGAGAAAGAAATAAATTCAACTTCGACTCCTGATGCTGCTCGGAGACGGCCTCTTCCGACCTAGGGAGCCTTGTGCCAGATTTTAATACAAAACCTCTGCACCACATGGCACTGGAAAGCCACTCCTGACTTGTGTGTGCAGTTGCCCTGACTGTGCATGCAAATGATGGCCGGTGCCAGTGACCAGCAACAGCCCAACCCAGCTGGGCTCAGCCGTGTGCAGCAGGGTAACCACACAGCTGAGCCCTGCAGAACACTCTCCTGCAGCCCCTGCCAAGCCCAACACCAAGAAAACACAATAAATCACTTATAAATAGCAATCTGATACACAAAGTTCAGCTATTCATCGTGGCTGCCTGACCGCACTCCTGCGGGTCTCCTGCTGTGGTGTCCCACTGATGTTCAGATCTGGCAAAGCTCAGAGCTGGTGCAGCTTTTAGAGCTGAATAGCCCAGAGCAAGGATTTCGCCAGCCACACTAATTTTTAAAATTCCTAAATGGAGTTTTGGATGGAGAGGAAAGCTGTGTCTGCAAAGATTTCTCTTTCTGATGTTGTAGGGAAAACTGCAATTCCCTCTGCATGCAGACAGACCTTACAACGTTGGGCCAAATTCAATACATGCACTGGATGTGCATTTTACAAGTTGATTTTTGCCATAGCTCTGCTCCTCAGGAACGATCTGCCACCAGGCAGCAGGTGAGAAGACAGTTCAGCACTTTCCCAGCAGCAAAACCCAATCTTCTGCCCCACTTTTCTGGAGAAAAAAGGGCAGCAAGCTTCTGGCATTACAAGCCAAGTTTGCCTCCTAGGGAAAAACAGTTTGTGCAGGTAAAAGATGGAGAGAAAAAACAAAGGCATGGGGAGAAATGGTAAAAAACATGTGGGAAAAGAAGATGAAGATAAAATCAAACACCTCAGGGATGACAGAAAAGATAAAATATGCCAGAAACACACACTTGTGATGGCAGCTTCACAAGTTCTCTCCAGGCACCTGAGTCACACCAACTTTCCACCAGCTTGTTCTCAGGTGCAGAATTACACTGAGAGTCAAAAAAAGAATGTGAGAAACTCAAAAGCAAACAACTTTGGAAGTCAGATAAGAAGAGTTTGAGGGAAAACCTCATTATCCTTGATTTGACTATGCTCCCCAAATTAGCTGCCCTGATACGACGACTGTGGGTGCCACTGCCAAACTGCACCAAGGCTGGGGACAGGCAGCCTGAAGAGGTTAAGGCAGAAAATTGCTGGAAAGTTCCTGCACAGCTGGAAGCAATGGCTCCACACACAGGGCTGAGGTCAAACCGCCCGAGCTCACTCGTAAGGATGCAAAAATGATGTCAAGTCCTTGGAACACACGATCCTGCTCTGACAGCCAGCTATGCTGAGTGGAAATACAGTCCCTGAGCACCAACCCCGAGGTTTATTTGATGACTGAACACCCGAGGGCTGGAAATAACTGCCTGAGAGCCATGTGGGAGAGGGCTTTTGTCTATTTACCCGCAGGACAAAGACAACACAGGCACCGGCCATGCTTCCCTCCCTGCCCCTATCAACTTTCATCTCTGGCCAGCGCTGGACGAAGGCAGCTTGTCCTCTGTTATCTGATCCTTGGCCCCACTTTGAGCACACAATGGGCTGACAGACTGGTGCCAGCACCGACTTCTCTCCCATCCATGTCAGCACCTGCCACACAACTGGCATTGGCCATTTGCCTCCCAGGGGACAGGTGACAGTGACCAGGTGAGCAGGGTCACACTGCCAGCCTGAGCAGCCCAACTCAGCACCGCAGTCTGGAGCCCTTCACTGATTGCTATCTTTAATGTGAGGAGTTCAGACCAGGACTGCTCTCTGCTGGGATTTCAAATTGCATTATGCAGTCTGGCTGTGTTTTGGGGCTATTTAAAAGCATTATCCCAGTCTGTTTTGTTGTCTTGGCTATTTTGTACAGTTTGAGGGAGTGTAATCACTAACCCAGCCAAAATAAGATGAATCCTGGAAGTTTAGATGGCAAGCAGCACACAGGGCTCTTATCTCATCGTCTGATACTTAAAAATGTGTTCATTGCCTGATTTAAGAATAAAAAGTGCATGGATGAAGCCATCTCTGCTTCCTGTCTCAGGATTCCCCATTGTAATGGAAGGATAAATCCTGGAAAACACTTGAAAGTGAGACAATTGATGAAGTCCATAATGGTCTACATCATCCAAAATGCTGCTTTCAGAGAAATCCATGGACAAGGCAGCACATCTGGCTCCTAGAAAGATTTTGGATGGCTCCTGCACAGCTGTCTGCTCCTTGACTCCTGTGCAATTCACCAAGGCAGGAAGTGTGCAAAATCCTGGCATGGCCTGGCTATCGGTCCCAGCTGCCATCCACTGCAAAAATGCCCAAATTCCTGCTAACCTTCCAGGGCTGGAAGCTGAGACCCCAGACCTGCTGGGATCTCTGGCAGGCAGAAGCTGGAAAGATCATTATCATTATCTGAAGCACACCCTGTAGCAAAACAGGCTCAATTAAAAGTATCAGGAGCACGTTTCCTAGCAAAAGGATGGGGCATTCCCGCTCCTGCCAGGCGGTGAATTGGACTCCAAGTGAGTAGGAGAACTCAATCACGCATATTTTACTCCTGTAAAACTCTTCTGGGATGTTTGAGATATAAAAGCACCATGAGATTTGGCCCATATTCAGCAAGAGAATATTTTATATTCAGTTTCCTTTAGGTTTTATGTCCTGACTGCCTCTCCCTTCTCCTTCCCCACCCTCTCTCCAGGTTGCCAGGCACTGGCTTAAGTTGCATTAAATGAGTAATTTTCTGTTTTGAAGACTGCATTAAATGATGTGACAGTACAGAATTCAGACTCAAACCATGTTCTCTTTCCTCTTTTCATTTGACAACCACATGCTACAGTCATTGTGACATAACAGCTATTTTTTTCCTCACGCCATTAATAGAAATCATCATGGAGTGTATTTAGAGGGGGAGAAAAAGTGAGTTTTATGTTCAGCCACACATTCCCCCTTGTCGACAGAATGATCTGAAATAGCCATTTCCTATATTTAAGGGAGAAACTTCTATTCTGAGATCCAAGCAGTTCTGACATCCCCTCCTTGCTGGCAGGAACACATTCTGACAAGAGTTACTAGAGAGTAAAAGACAGAAACTCCATGTTTCTGCTGTTGTTCGCCCTGAGATCCTTCACAAGCAGCATCTAAGGCAGAGCTGCAGGGCTCATCAGAAGTGTTTTTCCTCTCACCTCAGCAGAAAGAGAAATATGATGTGAGCAGTAACAGGGCAAAGGGCAGGGCAGAGGCACAAGCAACGTGGTCTCCAGAGGGTCTCTGTTTTCTAGGGTGTTCTTGCCTCAGGAAGAACAAAATACACACTGGGGATGTTAAGAAACTTTGGTCTCTGGGTTGGACATTTCTAGAGATGCAGCCAGAGAGACCCAAGGAGCACCAGCCCTTTGGCTGTGGTTTGAAAATACAGCAATGAACCAACTGGGCTGACAGGGCAGCGCTGACTCCTGTGGGAGCACGTAAGGAGCAGCCAGGCAGGGGTGTCATCATCCATCCCCACCCAAAAATGACCTAAAGGAGCAAAAACTGGAAAGCAGCAGAGGCTGTGCCTCACCACGGGCTCACAGTGTTTGCTCTCTCCCTCCCACAGCCCAGCACCTGCTCTGAGCTAATGTTGGCTTCAGCCGTGCAGCAAGTGATGCCAAACTCCAGCAAACCTGGAGCTGGGCGGATTTTGTGCATGGCATACAAGAGGGATTTTTGCCTCACTCTCCCTGCTATCCTATTTTTTAATTTTTTTTTTTGTACCAAGGGGACATATTAAGAGTTTTTAAAATACGCAGCACCATCTGCACGGGAACAGAGCAGAGCCAATAGGAAGGGATGAGGAAATCTTACAACTCTCTAAGACGTTTAGCCCAAGAGAACTTCTGCAACTGCTGCAAGGAAGCTCCCAGGGGTGCAGGATTTAGGATAACTGCTCATTACCTGTGGTGCTGTACCAGGAGTCCCCAGCTGGAAGCAAACAGTGACGGTATCTCTTTCCCAAACAGGGCTCCTGTTTTTAATGCTAAAGCAGTGCTCTGTGATTTATCAAATCTCCCACACCAGAGAAAAGCAGAGAGGAGCCAGGAGAGGGTTTGAGCTGTGGAACAGCCCCACTGGACATCCACAGAGGCTCCTCTTCTGTCAGGCTCCCAGCCCATCTCCCTGCATCAAACACAGGCTATAAAGGTTTCCTTTTCAGGGTGGTTTATAAACTGTCAAACTTGGATATAGTACAGCCACCCTGCCCTAAAGGAGATGGAGAACAGAAGCTTCACCAGAATCTGCCGCTCTTCCTCTGCCATTGCTGGAAAAAGCTATTTAAAAAAAACATTTATTTGCGTATGGAAGATTTACTTAAATTCAATGGCAGAAAGCTGCAAGCTCAGAGCCCTGCACATGGAACCTGGGCTACTCTGTCCTCCAAACCTCTCACTTCAAATTTTCTGGACAAATTTTCCCAGGAAGTCTCTCAGGGATTTTAAAGGATTTATTCATTTTATCACTTGAAAACCTATCTAAGTCCTCAGGTAAAATTTACCATCTAAGAAACATCAGCAAACTCTTCAGGCCTTTTCAGTTTTGATGTGGGAATTGGACAAAGTGAAATTCCTGGAGAGAAATTTGCCTCAGGAGTGTGAGGTCCAATGTTTTCTCAGTCAGTTATCAAGCTCCTCAGCCATGGGAGTTAACTACTACAAGTGTGAGAATAACTGAGTGTTCCAGTTTGCTGGCCAGGCCAGGAAATACAGCTCAGCCTATGAAGTACTATCTAAATGGAAAGGTTTCCTTGGCAAATCAGGTTGATTTTCAGAATTCAAATATAAAAATGCAGTATTTTGTTAGAGCAGTGTTTCAGCAAGCCCAGAATTCCACCTCCTCCAGTGGCGATAGGACATTATTGAGGGAAAGCAGGAATGTCTGCCCACCACCTGTGAAAACACGTTTTCCTTACTGCCCTGGCATCCCAAAGCAGGAGACCAGGGATGCCAGGGGGTACATTCATGACTATTCCTTCTGGTATCTGCTCATGGATTTGCTGTCCTTGAGGTGCCTGTCCAGGAGGGTGTGGAGACAGAAATCACAAAAAAGGGGACAAATTCATGGAGCACAAACAGGTGTTACAGGAGACAGGTGTCTCTGTCCCCCTCAGCCAGGCTGTATCTGTATCTACTCTAGGCACAGTGAAGGAATTGGAAAGACAGAAGCAAAAGTCCTGCACAGGTCAGACACCTGCCCAGTGCAAGGTGCTGGCAGGGCAGGAATTGGGATTCCCCACAAAGCTGGGCAGGTTGGGTGGAGCATCTCCCCCAGTGAAGCCCTGCCAGCATCCTCGTTATGGCCAGGGTTCAGCTGAAACTCGCCTGGTGGTCCTGGGAGCTGCTGCCAGACATCTGCCTGCATCACACAGAGCTGACATCATCTGGAACCCTTTGTTTCCTGACTCAGGAGCGCTCCAGGGGTGGAAGAGCAGGGCTGGAGATCAAGAGACCTCAGCAGAGCTTTGTGATAAGGCAAAATCCTATGGACTTGTGCTTTATTATCTCGCTAGATATTTTTTTCTCTTTTATCACTGTATCTGACCCTATCACAAATTACAGAAATCCAGCCAAAGTATCCTTTCTTCCCTATTATTTTTGGCAATTAAGTACCACGCAGGCTGGGCTGTTCTGGTGCTCTGGATGAGCAGCATCAGTGGAAATAAAGCTTTTGACGAGCTCACTTGATGACCACCTGTCCTGGGCCACAGCCAGGGTACTTTGGAGCATCCTGCACTCATGGCTTGGCCACTCAGTCCCACACACATGGTGGAACAATCTCTGGCAAATGTTGATTTTTCAAAGATAACTATTAAACAGGCCTCTATAATAAAGCCCTGCTGTAATCCCACTTTTCCTACAACTGCTTAGAGCTGACTGAATGCCTTATTGCCCAAGTTTGCCTTCCTTCAGCTCTGCCACCTTCACAGGATCAGGGACTCCAGATCACTCAAGGCCAGGCAAAAAAAACCAACCTGAACATCCTGCTACCATCTGGGATCATGAATGTTTGAACATCTGTCAGGTTCCCAAAGGAGCTGGTTTGCCTCACTGAGAATTCCAGCTTGGACCTGGAAATCCTGTATCTGTTAGCACCATGTCCCAGCTTGAATAATTAGATCTGAGCCTCGACAGCCCAACTATGTCCAGCACAGCGCTGTGCTGACACAGCTTCTGGTTCTGATTTGGGAGCTGCTGTGTTTTCAGCTCCTTGGCTACGGGGTGCAGATGCATTTAGATCTGTCTCCAAACCCTCAGCAGCCAGAAGGAGCAGAGGCTCCCAGGATTTCCTTTGGGAAGAGTGGGAAGCTGGTTAGTGGAGAGTGGGATACAAGGCTGCAGGGGCTGCTTTCTACCCCCATTCCTACCTGGAGTAGGGCAGGTGTAGGCACCTCTTTTAGGGCAAGGCACAGGGACAAGGTGGCATTTGAAGGATGCTCAAAGTCACATGGAATAACTGATGTGGTTCATGCATTCAAGGAAACCATGGAAAGGAAGATTTTAATCCATCCCTCCACTGTCTTGATCCTGGATGAGAACTTCTTTATGCGCTACTCTGAGGCCATACCTGCTCAAACATCCTCAGTCAGTGCTAGAGGATCATCGTATTTTGTTTTCAAACACAGAGGTTAAGTGTGAAAAGTTCTGAAAGTTATTAAATGGCACATTCAATTTAAAAAAATAAAAGGTAAGAAACACGATCCAGGGTGGAACTGAGGAACTTTTAAAGCTTTGGCTGTATATGCACAATTTAACTAAAATCACTAAAAGCCCAAGGCCACCTTTAAGCCATTTTAGGGGACAGTACTAACACAAGTAATAAATGGATATCCTTGGAGTGTAACTTACAGTGTGTTGAGGTTCTTCAATCTTCTGAAGGCTCCAGGCTGTATGTCCTTGATGTGGTTGAAGCGTAAATCTCTAAAAGCAGAGGATATAAACAAGCCATTAGACCAGGGAAGGGAGTGGAGAAAGAGTGTGGGCAAGGGTTGGGGTCTGATCTTGCCTGCAAAATCAGCAAGCAGCTGGGACAAGCCTACATTGAGAAAATTCTTTATTCTAATTTCATAGAAAACCAGACACTAAAAGGACTCCAGTGATCATTCCCAGAAGCAACACAAAAAGTCTGAAGCAAAACACCCCAAGTTCACATGCAATTACTCTTGCATCTCGTCCTGATTTGTAGAAGAACACACATCATCACATGGACCCATATTTTAGCTCCCTACTAAAGCCATCCTTGCCCTAAAATGGTTAAATCTGCTCAAATAACCTCATATAATAAGCATTTCCCATTTTGCTTTGCAATGCTCCAAGACTTACAACAGCTTATCACTGCCTGCATTTCAAATCTGTGCCAACTTCAATTAGAATTACTGGAGTCCAGGGGATTCTGGCAAATTTCAAGGGCTGCCCATGGAATTACATCGGCTTGGAACCCGAAAACATGGGGTTTGGATTGCTAATGGGATAATAAAACAAGAGCTAAGTGGTTTAACCTGGTTAACCAAGGAGAAACACTTCTATAGGGAACGTGCATTGATTTGGCACCTTGCGTGGTCCAGCGTATTATAACAAATCGCAAAGGGCTGACAAACAGAGATTGCTGCAAATTCCTGTCCAAAGCACACAATGAAGTCGATTTTTTTCTCCTGCTGTGCTTGATCTATCACATTTAGGGAATACAGAGCTATTTTTCAGTTTAAGGCAGCCTTTCAAGGGCGTTTGATTTAAGAGGAAAAAAGCACAGGTTGCCCATTCTGGTGGTAAAATCACACTTGGAGGCAGAGTTTAAAATAAGGATTCTACAAATAGCTACAATTTCAACACTTCTTTGTAGATAGGCATCAGCAAGAACTGTGGCATTTGTAATTGTGAATTTGTAAAATTCAGATTAGAAAGAGGTGCAGCCATTGCAGGTAAACCCAAACTGGCAGTGAGGATTCAAGGGCGCTGAAGCAGCTTTTGAGCCAGGACTTAGGAAGAGGCTGCACAACAAACAAAGCTGGTTTTATTTTAAGATCATTGAACAGTTTGGGTTGGAAAGGACCTTAAAGTTCATCTCATTCCACCCCCCTGCCATGGGCAGGGACACCTTCCACTATCCCAGGTTGCTCCAAACCCTGTCCAACCTGTCCTTGAACACCTCCAGGGATGGGGCAGCCACAGCTTCTCTGGGCACCCTGTGCTAGGGCCTCCCCACCCCCACAGGGAAGAATTTCTTCCTAATATCTACTCTAAACCTGACTTCTTTCAGTTTAAAACCATTGTCCCAAGATGTAATGTTTCTTTAGCTTAACAGTTTGCAAAACACAGTTTTTTTATGTTAAAAAATTCATGATACATTTTCTTACTTTTTAGGGAGAAAATGCAAGGCAGTTTTACTCAAATTACAATATTAAATGGACTATTAAATCTGTGCCTTGTTACCCCTTTGTTATCACTGGATGCAACAGCACAGAGGCCAGTGGAAGTTGTTTTTTCTGTTGTGTTTTTTTCCTGTACCTTTTCCACTTTGACCAAAGGATTCAAAAGTCTGTACTGAAAGTCAATACTGAAAGAAATCTTCCCCCTTTCTTAGCAGTAAATATTGCACACAGAAGCATTAGAGGGCAGAAAGAAACACAGCTTCACAATATTTCAAAAAGCCAAGATTTCTAATTGTAATTCACCTGCTCTGTTTGTCCACTGCAAAGTGCAGTCCCAAAGGCTCACGATTTGGAATTACAGTTTTTAACACAAACTTCACCTCTGACATTTCCAGGTGTGTTTGGCTTAACTTGCACTGATTCAAATGTGCATTTCTTGTCCTTCTTCTCAGAGGGACTCCAGAATCTTTCTTCCCTGACAATGTGAATTTGAGGGTGTTTTTATGGACTTTTCGAGGCAATGGCTGCCACCATAAACCCAAACAATTAAACACTGGCAACAGCCATAGCACAATGTGCTGCCTGTTCTCCATGGCCTCATAAAAAGGTGAAGAAATGCAAAGTTGATTTATAGCCTGCAGTGCACAGACACCAACTCTGCCTGCCCCAGGGGGTTGTAAAGAGCCCTGTAATCAGTCCAGGCAGCTGGCTGCAGGTAATAGGGAACATTACAAATACATGGCAGGAACACACGGGGGTCAGGGCTGGAGCTGGTGATGCTCATGGAAGGCAGCAGGGAGCAGGCAGTGAAGTGTAAAATCCCACTTCGGGTCACAGGCTGCAGGTGGGGGAAGAAATCGCTGAGTATTTTAATGAGCAAAGACAATTGCAACCCTTCGGAGCCCAGCAGTCACACAGAGGCACTCGGCTTCCACAGCTGAAACACAAAGCTAAAAGCAGAACTCAGGTGGCAGAAAACACCTCTGAAAACATGGAAAAATAAGCCGCAAGCTCCACTGCTCCAGGGGTTGTTTTCAGCATCGGTCACTTGACAAAAACAATTCCTTGGCAACGGCACTGTGGATATTTGCACCCAGCCTGGAGCCCCCTGAGCGGGTCTGAGCTCCTCGGGGGTGCTTTGCTCACCTGGGAGAGCAGCAAGGCAGAGCTGGGGGGCAGAGCCTGGCACGGGTGACCCCGTGTCACCCACAGAGGGCTCAGGGCTGTCCCTTGGCCGCACCAGCTCCCTGTGGTGCCCCTGCTCTGAGCAGCACAGGATGGAGATGCCTCCTGACAGTTCCCACTGCTGAGTGGGCAGGGGGGCTGGGGTCACTCAGGAGCTTTCATAGAACAGAATCCCAGAGTGGTTTGGGCTGGAAGGGACCTTAAAGTTGATTTCATTCCACCCCCCTGCTGAGGGCAGGGACACCTTCCACTATCTCAAGTTGCTCCAAACCCTGTCCTACCTAGCATTGGACACTTCCAGGGATGGGGCAGCCACAGCTTCTCTGGGCAACCTGATATTTTTAAACTACACCACCCTCAAGGAGCATGTAATAAAACTTAGCTCATTATTTTAATAAAATATTTTAATTTTTCTTCTGTTTTCTATTCCAAGTAAGACCTTTAGATGATTCCCTGGATCTCAGCTGTTTTTCAACCCTTTGGAAAGTTTTTTTTGGTTTGCTCTCCATCACAGAGACAAGAGTTTTCCCCACAGACAGAAATGGGACTGAAACAGTGCATCTCTTCTCTGAGCACTTCATTTCAAGAAATGATGTGAAATAACTGGACAGAATCCAGAGGAAAGCAATGGGAATGATCTGAAGTCCAGAAAACATGACAATGAAAATAACTGAAATGGCTTATTTAGCCACAGGTAAAATAACTATAGCAGGAAATTGCTACAAATAGAAAGGGCAAATAGTCAATGACTGAAACTGCAGATTCAGGGTTTTTTTTAAAATATCTCAGTTAGCAAGGCTCATAAAAGACTCATAAAGGGCTCATAAAGCAGACTTCAGGTGAGAGCCACACATGGTTTAAGTAGGTGGATCCTGCCCTGGAGGCAAAGGATGGACCAGGCAATTCTGCTCCCTGTACCCCAGGCAGCATTAAAAGTCACTGCTCAGCAAAGAAAGTCCCTGGGCATGCAGAGGAACCCACATATTCCTCTTTACCATATGAAAACCCCAATACTTTGTCTCACCCATAGCGTTTTTACTCCAGACCTTGCCTTAGCCTAAAGCTTCGCTGGCAATGAAGGGCTGCTCCGGGAATTCCCTGGCTTGCATCTTGATTGAGAACATTCCCTACAGACTTTGTCTCCTCTCACACAGAAACGCTTGTTCCTCTCTATTCCCAAGGCACTCACTCTGGAAATTTACGTTTCTTTTCAGGAACAAAAGTGCTTTTTATGGGGACCCACCGCAGAGCCTGTCCCAGGACAGCCGCCCTCAGCTGCCCTGTGCCCCAGCAGCTGGGCTCCCTCCCTCCTGCCCGCTCCTTTCCACCTGGGAATTTGAAAAATGGGGGGAAAAAATAATCCCTTGTGATTTTAACTCTCCCCCGCGATTTCAGGGATGGCAAACGACCTTCCCACAAGGAACAGCTGCTGCTAAAGGATCCCAGATCTCTCATATCTTCACACAGAGTGAAGGCCTGGGACAGCAGCACCACCCAACACAGATCCCTCTGGACAACACCACATCCACCGGCTCAGCTGAAAATCTCACCAAACCCTGGAACCACAGCTCCGACAGGACGGTGACCTGGAATAGGTGAATAATCCAGGATCTGCTATAGAAATGTCACCTTTTCTGAATTTTGGAACTATTGACCCCATTGCAGAGGTTACAAAACGTGCCAGAATTTGCTAATGAATGAGGAAATGGGTCTTTACAGAATGATGCTCGAATCTGTCAAAGCCTCTCAGCTGCTATCAGAACAATTATCCCTGCAAGCACTGTGTTAAATAATTATCAGTGATTAGCACATAAAGCAATCAATGGCTTCTACAAGAAACTTCCACTTCTGTTTAATCTATTTAGCTTTCACAGACTCATGTATTACTATGTTAACTAAGCAGATAATTAGCTACAAGAGGCATTTCACTGCAATTCCATGGAAATGACTGGGTTTGTTTCACCGAAGAATCCTTTGTGTTCCCAGTGCTGTGCACAGCAGCGATGTTGATGGTTCTGCCCAGAACTGCTTGGAAAGTGGCAGCCACACAATCATTACCAACAATGACACAGAGAGTAAAGGTGCTTTTACAGCGATGAGATGATGAAGTTCTTCCCAGTGTTTCCTGTGGAAGGGAGGGTATGAAAGACATCCTAAACAGATCCTAAAAATATCCTATAAGTCAAATTTCCCATATACAAGGAGTGCCAGGACATTTACCAGAAAGATGCTCGTTCCTCACACTTATCTGCACAACATCAGAGTCAGCTCTGCAGGTTCCCTGGTCCTGCCAAACCACTCCAGTCTTGGCAGGGAGGGAAAGCTGCCTTGCTGAGATGGAAATGAAGCCTTCCAGACTCACTGTCATCAGCTCCCCAACTCAGGAATGTCCCTCTTCCACATAAGTCCCCAAATGGCTTTAATAAATGACAGCCTTCATCCCAGAATCCCTACATGGACAGCTGAGCCCTGCCATCCCTGTGAGACAGATGAGGAGACCACGGGGAGGCTCAGGGCTGGGGATTTTCCAAATCCTGGCTATTTTGGTGTTTACCAACTTAAGACATGAAGATTTGACTCCTCGAAGAGTGACAAGGAAGGAAAATATGGTGAGCACAGAAATACAAGGAAAGGAAATGGTTGAAACTGTGGAGAGTGAGCAGCTGCAGGAAGCCCCACTCTGCAGAACAGTCTGCAGTTCCCTGCTGCACTGCCACACCACTTATTTTGAAGTTTTAGGAACACTAGATTTTAATTAAGAAATGACCACAGGCATTCCTGAACCCAGCCTTTTTAAGATTTCAGCTCCCACAAACAGGAGTCAAATATTCAAAAGGGCTCCCTCTGCGTCAGCTGGGGCAAGAATTGACCATAATCCAGCAGCCAGTATAGCCGGCTGGTCTGATCCCACTTTTTCTGTCCACATAAACTGGTGGGAATGCTGTGCCTGAAAGGCAGTGCCAGGGCAGGAGGGAACTGCTGGAGCCTCATTCCTGATGGAATAATTTCAAATGTCACATGGCATCCCCTTAGCTCTTTCCAGGAAGGGTAGGAACAAGGAATACCTCCAAAACATAGTTTTGGTTCTGAACACATATTCGAGTAGGAAGATTACATAAAAAGATGCTGAATTCATCAATGTTAGGTAATTTGAGCTATTATTTATTAGCATTGGGATGAAGATGAGGGTCTGATCCTACCCAAACCAGCTGAGTCTATTCTTGGGCATTCATGGCAGCAAGGACTCTCTTACCCCAATGCATAATTCCTTTGCATTGTCTAGCCAAGATACTGCCTACATCAAAGGAAGACAAATTTCCCTCCTCCTGAAGTGTGTTCTGACCCGGATTCAGAGGAAGTAAAATAAACACTTCAGTGTTTAAAGTCTCATGTAGCTTAAGTGTCATGATTTAATTTTTATAAGAGCCTGATCATTTAAATTTTTACCCAGAATACACCACATTCTTTTGCCAAAAAACGCTGACTTTTCCTTAAAGAGCACAGGAAAGAGTCCTGGTGTCCCTATGGGGAGAGGGATATGGTGAAGGCAACAAAAATACAAATACTCAAGTGGGAACCAGATGCTGAAGCACTGGGAAGTTCAGTGAAAGCAGAATTTTAAACACTTAAGGTAGCTGCAATCACAAGACTTAGGATGCTTCCATCAAAAAATGCTGGAATGTTTCTAAAAGGAAAATACATTTGAAATACCTTCCCTCTTCAGTCTCCTTCCAATGAAGGGACTTCTATAAATAGAACATAAAGTTCTTGGTCACCTCTAAAAATAAGGATTAAATACTACAGTGAAAGAAGTCAGAAAGAGATTCTACCTGGCACATGCAGAATGTGTGGGTGTGCGTTTAATGGCTGCATATAAGATTATCACACACAGAGGAAATGAGTAATCCCTTCTTCAACCCAAAACACACGACAGAGACCACAAAGGGAGCAGCATTTCCAAGAACTCATTTGCTCAGGAAACCTTTCCCCACCAAATGTATAAAATTCCTTCTCAAAACTGTGCTCATTAGTAGACTAAGAGAGCTACACCCTGTCCTGCTCCAGCCTTCCTCCTGCAGGAGGAAGAGCGGAACTGAGCAGGCACCCAAAGCAGCACAACGACGAAGGCAAACAAAACTTGTCAAGCTGGCCATGCTTACACTGCCCAATTAGCAACCAGGTCTGTGAACAACTGGGTCACCTCCAGTTCATGCCAGCGATGTGTTCAGATCCCGGATCCTGCCCTGTGCCCTCAGCTATGTTTCTCCAGCAGTACTCATTCATTATGTGCCCCGCATAATGCAGAGAGAAGAATAACCCACGGATAATTGGATTGCAATCCATTAGCTGCCAGCCAGAGGGGAGCTTCTTTCCATGGGTTTCTTCTACTCATGCCCACACGTTTCGAAGTTTATTGTTTTAAATGTCACACTGCAGAACAAATGGCTGCGAAGGTTAAAGACCTATTGAAATTTTCGGAGTGTATGTTCCACAGCTGTTCCCTTCCCTGGGCTGCTGGCTGAAAGAACTGCCTGAATCCCAGCGGTAACCAGCAGATCACATCTGGATAATCGTGTTCCAATGGAACAGACAACAGCCAAAATACGTTTGCAGTTCTACACCATGAATTTTTACGGCTTATCTGTACAAATGTAGCCGTTCCTACCATCCTATTCTCTGCACAGGGTGAAGGGAGCAGACTCCATTACCAAAGATAAATAGTCTATTGCTAAAACCAGACTTTGGGCCAGATCCTCAGCTGTACCCAGCTGGGATTGGGAAGGGAGGAGGGAAATGGCGACCCAAGAGGAGCCAGTAACAGCTCATCAATCCTGGAACTGGTTCCATGCCAATCCCAGCATCGCTCGGAGAAGGCGATGGGCGGCTCCGAGTGCCGCCAGCTGGCTGCAGCCCCAGGGGCCATCTGCCAATGGTGAAGCACAGCCTGTGCCAGCTAGGAGACTTCCCCACTCTTCCAGGATTCTTAGGGAGGGTGGCACAGAGTCACAGAGGTCAGAAAGTCCCAAACTTCCACCTTCAAAGCAAACTCCATCTGGAAACTGCAGCTGCTCTTCGAGGGAACCGAGCTGGAGCCTGGGATCGGTGTTTGGAGCTGCAGTCACAGACTCAGTCCTGTTCATGCCAAAGATTGAGTGTGGAAAATATCCCAATCCCACATTTTCTGCTCAGAATAACTCTGTGATCAAGACTATTCTTGCTATAATTTTGAATGTTCAGTCTGACACAAGGGTTCTCCCAGGAGAAACACTAACATACCAAAAAACTGGAAGAGTCAGGGCTTGGTTAAGAAGCATTCCTTGATCTTCCACAAACCAAAAGAAGTTTAATTATTCAAATGCTATTTATAACAGCTACAATGGGATGCTGACTGGGAAATGCATTTGCCTACATTAGATCTTCATGATACCAGAAAGTCAGGACTTTTCTTGCCACACAAAGGCCCATGGTCTGCCAACAGAGAGCACTCACCAGGCTCATTTGTCTTTATGTCTATGAGGATCTCTGATCACCAATATGTGGTTAGCTTATAATTATGCAGACAGTTGTAAAAGAATAAAAACCACTTGAGAAAGTACTGGTCTAGGAAGAGTCATCTTCCTTTGAAATATTGCAATTTTTATATCTCACACCTATACTAATTCTTCAATGTTTTAAAACCCAGTTTCCCATTCAAGGTTGTGCAGAGAATGAAGTGTGCTGCTGCCAGAGGGAGCTTGGAAACACACCAGGCCAGATCTGGAAAAGAGTTGATGATGCAGTGAACTTCCCTCCCTCTGCACTTGAAGGATCTCTAGCAGAAACACGCTCAGGCTCCACTGTGACATCAAATGTTGCCTCATTTCAAACAGAGAACAGGAATTAAGCTTCAGTGATCTCAGAAATATCTCAGTTCAGCCAATGGAACAAACCTTTCCCTCAATAAAATCTACATTCAAAAAACGAGGAACAAGTTACTTTGCTAAAATCAGTGTCAGGGTATTTTAAATATTTTAATATTTTAAGGTGCAGAGGAATAAGGTGGAGAAAAAGGTTGGTGACAATGTGAAGAGTCAGATGCTGCAATTTGCTGTAAGAGCACATAACCACTGCCCAGTGAGCAACTCCTGAGTATAACCACTCCAGCACCAGCCCAGGCAGTGAGAAAGCTTTAGCAGCTGTGGCAAGTGTAGATCTTACGCTGTGGGCCACTAATGCCAGAACCTCAGTGGTCTCCATCCACCAAAGCCGACCTGGATGGCAGCAATCCAAAGCCAGCATCCTGCCCACACCATGTTCCTCAGGCTGCCAGCAGAGAAAGTGCATCAGCAATATTAGTGAGACGTTTATGGGATAAACGCTGGAAGGGATGTGCTAGCTGAGATAAAATTGAGTTTGTTACAAGCACAGGGAAAAGCTGCTCCAACTCATGTTGGAAAAGTTTTGCAACTGGCAGCAGTTTAAGGAAGATGAGTATGAAGATTAATTTTTGACAAGTCTTTCCACTTACAAAAAAAGTCTTCCAGGACAAGGGATCAGATAAGAGTAGCATGAAGAGAAGGATTTTGTCACATGCCACTGCAACTTAAAGCCACCTTCAAATTTAGGATTAGTTTAGAATCACAGGGAAGTGCTCTTCTGCACCTATCAGTAAGAGCTCTTTAGGAGTCTCCAAGCACTACATGTCTTTTTCCTACACCTTTCCTGTGTGAATGGACCCAGCCACCAGCTCCCTCACCTTCTTATTTCTCAAAGAATCTGTGAGTTACTTCAGTTGTTAATTTCCAAATAATCCTTAAGTTTGGTTTGAACTGTTCAAATAGAAAGTGGAAAAACAGTACTTAAAAATCTAACACTGGAATGGTGTTGTATATATTAGGAAAGTGTTTGTGTCACTGGAGACAAAAGCCTGAGCTGCTCTATTTCTTCTCTCCCTTACATCCATATACAAAGCCTTCTTAAAATGCAAACTGTGTTCCTTTCCATAAGCTCAGTTTAACATTTTTGACCTTTGATTCTCCAAAACTGTCTTCCAGTGCTTGCCCTGGAATAATTCTCATTAAATTTTTCAATTCCCTTGATTGTCCCATTAGCAATTAACTGATGCCAAAAGAAGCAGTTTCTCTTTCATGTTTTAAAAGCACGAAACAGTTCTTGAGGCAGACAATTCTGTAGGAAAAAAAAAAAAGAGGATAGAAGTATGCCTTTGGCCTTGGCTTTTTTTTTTTTCCCCTCCGTTCTTTCTAAAGACCATGCAGGTAAGAAAGGCAGGAAAATGAAGTGGTTACTCACAGAATGTTTGTCTGGGGCGGGATCTCGGGGATGGTTTCCAACATCAGATGCATGCATCTCACTGTAGTCCTGAAGCACAGGCAGCGGCTGGGGCAGGAGCAGGAGAAACCAGGCAGGAGGAGAAAATACAAAAAGCCTCCAAGAGCTGAAGGTTTGATCAGCATGGTGTTTACTGGAGTGTATTTGCCTCAATTCTGAGCTGCAGGGAGCTGACGAAAAAAGTTTCCCAGCCCTGAGGTCCAGGAGGAGGGGACTCATCAGCATGTGTTTGCAATTAAATTAAGGCAGTTTGACAGTCCAACCGCCCACCCTCTCTGCCATTCTGTACATCACTGGAGATCACTCTGTCCCCACCCCTCTCTAATTGTGGCGCTGAAATACAAACTCTTCATTTTGATCTATTCTCGCCTTGTTGCTTCTTTTGAGCAGCCAGTTAACTCCTCACCTTCTCCTCAGGCATCTGCCTGAAAGCACAATGCACCTTCATGGAGAGCAACCAAAAAACGACCCCGTGCTTCCAGGGCTCGGCTGGGATGCAAAAGATCCAGGGCCAAGGTTTTTATGTCAGATTTTTTGCCTTAGCACACTCTGCAAACTAAAGAGAGAGTCTTATCTAGCAGCCTGTCAAATGTATTATGCTGTAAGACTTTTAGGATGGAGGCTGTCTCTTATTACATGTAGTTACAACATCAAGCAAAAATATGCCTCCAACCATTGATGTGGGCGTGGAATGGTACAGATAAGGGATTTAAAATGGAGATCACTCACAGAGATAAATACCCTGCACATAAAGACAAAACCCCACCCTGGAATCTGCAAAGTTTCTTAGGCAGAGTAAAAGCTGATTCATCTCACCTTTGACCAAGTATAAGTTCTTTCTGCAAGGATGTAATTTGGAAAAATGTCAGGATTTTTGAGAAATTCAAGGCAACTGAGGTAAACAATGAAATCAACTGTGTTTGAACTGTAGGAAATACAGTCCTCCATTTATTTCTCCCCGCTGGGTGATAAAATTGAGATGGAAAAGCCAGGATGTGTTTTCAGATGAATTAATCACCTCTATAAAGCTACAGTGAAACCAGCCTATCTTTGGGTTTCAGGTTATTACTACACAAGATCCTAAATGCGTGGGTTGAGCATGAGGGAGGCATTAACACGCATTAGGATATATAAATGTACTTGAGGAATTTCAAACACAGCACCCTCCCACATAATCTGGAAGATCAAATGATCTTCCCATCAACCTGCACATCTGCTTTGTACTGTACACTACAAAATAATTAACATGACAAAGCAGAGAAGAGTGACATTTAAACCTTCCTCGTTCAGATTCTCCGTTGCTTTAGCATTTGGGAAAAGTGTTGGGTTTGGGGTTTCACCTAAAATTTCATGCCATAGAAGGTAAAAGCTGTACTTTTTTTTTTTTTTCCAGCGATAAAAGAGAATTATACTGCAGGCTTTCTGCACTTAGTCCTCAGGCAATGTGCTGTTTGTTTGCCCTGACATCACTTGGAAATATAAGCCAGTTCACTGAACTCATGGTTTTGGGCAGAGTGTCCTCTAGCGGCCACCCAACCTAACCCAATCCAACAATGCCTCAAAAAACGGTCTGTAAAAAGCCGATCATCTCCAGCCTTTATACAACAACTGGCAGCTGAGATCAGACTGCTCTGGATGATATGATAGCGTTCAATTCCACTTCTGAGGCATTAAGTGCATTAGAAGCACATCCTCCATGCGCACGACGTGAAAATCTTCCTGACAAAGTTCTCTGCTCTTCCAGACTGATTGTTCCCCACATCATCTCCTTCCAAAGCACACCGGACTCTGCAGGGACAGGGTAGCACAGCTGGTAGGAGCTGTTCTGCAAAGCTGAGAAAATAAACAAAAATGCCTTCTCCAAACCACGCGTCAGTGTTTTGGAGCCATCGCTTTCCCTGGCACATCTGGCCACTTTGCAAATACAAGGGTTTTGCTTTCTGCCTCCGTGGTGCATAAACTCTGAGCTCTAAACCTGAGCTCTGCAACAAAAAAAAAATCCCTTCCAGGTTTATTTGCATTGCAAACAGGAGAGCAGGGCCAGGGCTCAGTCCCATTCCTGTGGAATCAGTCCTGTCTGTGGAATCACATTTCAGCTCCCCATTCCACTGTGGGGGATCAGCTTCAGGGAGGACTGAGGGGTATTTGCCCCCTAGTTTTGTAGGAATGGGATCTGGAGCCAAGTCAGCAGATTTAACAGAGCACAGGGAGTCATTTCAGTGCAAGAAGGCAAGTTCTGCAACCCACACTTCTACTGAGAAGCAGATCTTCACTTGAACTTCACCACACCCGTTCTGCCCTGCTTATCTCCCCTCATGACAAATGGGATGTTGGTGAGAGTTATGGAACACCAGCAATCCCAGGCCCCTTACTTTCACATTAATTTATTTTCCATCAACATGACAAATTACTGAAAAATGAGTGTGCAGTTCTGAGCAAGAACCAAACTTATCTCCTGAGCACCAGGAATGATGTTAAGCCTTGTGTTCCATGCTCCAGCATTTCCAGCCTCTGCTACACAGACTTTTCATACCTGTAGAAAGCAAGAAAGTTGTGGAGGTTCCCTCAGGTGGGGGGTTTTTTCCCTTCACCCTTTTTTATTTTTAACTCTCACTTCTGTCCCTTTTCCTTCAGTAGAAAGATTTCTCTCAGGGGACCTTCCCCCTTTCTACACCCCAGGGAATTGTGATGTTGTACATTTTTACAACGAAGTGAACATCAACATCTTCTGACAAATTTAATTTCCTCGATACCATTTCTATGACACATCCATGGCTTTCCAAAGCAGAAAAGGATTTTCTTTCAGCAAGCATCACGTGAAGGGAAACATTAACGTTGAACTAATCTCCTTTCATAGCTGGGAAAAGGACATTTATCATACACACAGATGACAGGAAGAAACACACAGACAGGCAATTATCCTATGCAATGAAGGTTAACAGATTCATTTAATTAGCAGCAGCAGTATTTGCTATTATGATCAGATTCCTACTACAGCTGAAACCAAAATATTGTTTTCAATACTGGAGAAATGAAAGCAGTGAACACCAGCTCTTAAAAATCTGCATTAATTAAACACTCAGACAGAGCCCAGGGGACAAGAGGGGAGCTGCAGCTCAGAATGAACGGAGCAAACTCCTTGACACGTTTGGTTTAGGCAACTCTTGAAGAACAGAAATGGCCTAAATCACCTTTTGGTATCTGTTGTTTACAGGTCAAACGGCCAGGGAAGTGAGCTCACTCCTTAACCACTCTGACACATTAAATCTAGACCAGTTCTGCATGTGCTGATCCCAAAAATCATCCTGCACAATTGCATCACTTCAAGGTTTGGAACTCATCAGCTGGGCACCTTTGAGAGACCACATTCTGAGGAGTTCATCTAAAATGATGCACCTGCAACATATTATTAAGTGTTTTTTCTGCTCTTTTTGTGTCTTGACCTTCAATAATGGAAATAAGCACTTACCGACAAAGTGATCTAATGACAACATGATGCAAAGCCATGTTAAGAAGGCTAAAAAGTCTTTACTGGATTTATTGATACAGAAACACTTATTAATAAAGTTTAAATTGTGTAACACTTCTGCATGCCTCAGGCCAATTTAGCTCTAGTTTCTATACAGGGATTTTTCAGCTTACACATTCATGACTAAAGCAGCTTGAAGTTCAGTTCTTTTTGCAAATTTACTGCAGGATCCAAACCTAAACGGAGTCACATACAGAAAAAAAGTGACAACTACTTAGAACACAAAAGGAAAAAAGGCAGGTACAATTCCTAAACAACTCACAGATCCATACAAACCCAGCTCTGCTCCAATCCCTCTGCTAGAAATGCCTACAAAACTACAGTGCAAGTGCTTGTGCACAGGGAAAATGTATTTACAATTCCCCTTTATTTACAGGCTATAAGCAATACTATTTCACAGTTATATTATACATAAAATTTCTACTATGTGTTTAGATCTGTGGGGTTTTTTTGGACTGGGGACAATTTGACAACCTAGAACATAAATTTCCTGTATATATATATATTTATTTATTCAACCTTATCCAGGAAAAAATAGCAGTATTTATGCATCTTATAGAAAGCTACAAAAATCTAGCAAATGTAATAAAAAAGGCAAATCTGGTGAAAAATCTGATAAAATACCTTTTACATCTGGGGCTGGGATGGGGATAAAAATCAAACAAGGGATAAATGAAAGATAATCCTCTCTCAACTGGTGAGCTTTAACAGAATCTCTGCAAGGCATGCTAACAGGAACCTGAAGTTTAACATCATTTTTAAAGGACCTGCTTTAAAAGTGTTTTGATTAAACTGAAGGATGACCTGGTAGCCAAAAGCAGGAGTCACCCTGTCCTATGGAGGGGTGTGGAAACTGTGCCACAATCCAGAAAGGCACATACCTGGCATGACACCACTTAAGCAGAATTTTCCAACAAATAAGAGGCCACAGCCCGTAGGGAAGCACTGAGAATAATTCCACACAGATTCTATTAAGCCTCTACTCATCTCCATATTCAGGACTTTTGTTTGTAGAAAGAAATTCACTTGAGTTGCCAGAATTACACGATGGGGACATGCACCTTTACAGGAAACCATCAGCTCAGTGGCCACAGAACTGCCCCACTGCAAATAAAGAAATCAAAATCCAAGGGACCAAGATAACCTGGGGTATCATTTAGACCAGAAGTGGAGACAGGAAACCAGAGGCAAACCCAGCCCATGACTGTGTTATGTGCCAGCAGCCACACGATACAGGAATATCAGACAATGTTCTCAAAGATGCACAAAAATCCTGTCAAGCAAGGAAAAGTTCTCTACTTCAGGCTTAGACATACAAGTTATTCATTTATTTTCAAAGCCACACAGAACTTTGAAACTATTTTTCATGAAGCAAGTTGTGCAACTCAGCACCATTTGGCAACACAGTCCTCACTCATTCCTCTTCAGAAAATGAGAAGATAGCACACATTAAAAAAATCAAAAGATATCAAAGTGATACCAACTTAAGTGCTTCTGATGGAGCAATGCCTTAACACAGCTTCATTGCCTGCCAAGAGAGAGCCTTTCATCACCAACAGCTTTAGGAGTATTTCACATAAACACAAACTCCAGGGTTTCTTCCCAGCCTTTACCAGTTTAGGTAGATTTTTCAAACAGGCTGAACCAAGCAAACCTCTTCTAAACAAGGTATTTTATCATCCACAGACATTGTGGACTCCCCATTCCTGGAACTGCTCATGGCCAGGCTGGCTGGAGCTGGGAGCAACCTGGCCTAGTGGAAGGTGCCCCTGTCCACAGCAGGGGGTTGGAATGAGATGGTCTTTAAGGTTCCTTCCAACCCAAACCTTCTGTGGTTCTATGTTTCCGTGGCATTTCCTTCCATCACCATGACAGAAAGACTTGGGAATAAAAATTACAGCTCACCTCCACAGAACTGCAGAGTGACAAGTTCTTCCATGCGAGCCTGTTCAACTTTCTACTGCAATGCTGCAGGAATAAAATCACCTACCAAGCTGAGCAATTTCATTCCATTGTGGAACACTCGTGCACAAGTTGTATTCTGGCCACCTTGCCACAGCAGGTGCACACACACAGGAACACCTAAGAACTGCACCAATTTGGTTTTCTAGACTGTTTCAGGTTCTGCAGACCCTCCACAAAACTCTATTTGGCTGATTTACTGCTCAGGCTGGTGCTCTGCACCTCACTCTGCTCAGCCCAGATAATCTGAGTTATCTCACACAACAGCAAAACCCACAGATTCTGCTTTCACAGTTTTCACAAACTCACTGCTCTGCAGCTCTTCTCTACCCTTTTCCCCACTAAGAGCTACTCTGTAAACATTTCCAGAGACAGCAGTCCCAACCCTGACTACCCCTGCATCCTGCCAAAGCTAAACAGCTTTGCAATTCCTCACTTGCCTCCATCGCTTAAAAAAAACACAAAAAACCCAACAATTCGTTCACTAGAACAGGCGTTTTCCATTCAGAAAACCAGTATTTCGTAAAAAATTTGCTTTTTACTGAAAAATTATATATAGTTTAAAAGCAAAACACAGCAACCAAAAGGGAGCTGATGCTTTCCTTCTCATTCAAAATCTGGATGCCACAAGGGTAATGCCAAAAATTCTTTCCTTTCTGTAAAAGTTGTGCTTTTTCAGATTACTGGAAGAAACAAGATTTGCCAGGTCAGGTTTTAACTAATAACCTTCATCCTCCATTAAACACACACCATTGCAAACATATGGCAGGTTTAGTGGGAGAGAGCACAGACAGGAAGGGGAACTGCTGAGGAAATTTTCAGAACTGATACTCGGCAGAGCAGCCATGAGATTTTTAGAATACCTCCTGCAGTTAGTTTCAAGGGAATTAAATCCTCCTTTCCATAAGCAGCCGAGCACTTCACCAACTTGCTTCCTAAGGAATCCCTGCTGTAGGATAAAACTATAGCACACGAGTGAGAAGAAAGAAGGAACTCAAAAAAGCTATGTCAAAGTTTACAGCAGCCACATTCCCCAGCCAGCCTACTGCCTTGGGTGTCACATTCGCAGGCAAGCAAGTGGGACACGTTTGTCAAGCCCTAAGGAATACTTTATTCTCTGCCTACTTCCCACTTTCTAGAAGAAGGAAAACTACTTTTCCCTGTAATAAAGCAAGTAATACTTCAAGGGGTCAGGCAAAGGCAGGCTCAAGACCTTTTCTCTCAAAAAGTTTACAGGAGGGTCGGGCTTTAGTTCAGAGGGTTTGGTTTCCTCCTCCTCTGGCCGCTCCTCCTCGATGTCCTCGCTGTTGTTGTTGTCGTCCGAGGGGTTGGAGATGCGGCTGGCGAACACCTCCTTGTCCAGGAACACGATGGTCTCCATGCGCCGGCGCCGCACGCGCCTCCGCTTGAACCTGGGCGGGTTCTTCAGGCCATTCCCAGCTTTGCTCATGGCTTCCTGATGGATGATTTTCTTGATGGTGCCTCGGATGGCGATGCGAGCCAGGTCCTGCAGGCTGCGAACGGCCACGGGGGCTGCAACCAAACGAAAGCCGTGAGCAGAGAAGGAGAAGCTCCCCCAAAAGTGCTCCCAGGAAAAGTTCTGTTTGCTCAGATTAAATCAGGCCATTTGAATTCCCTGCTGGGATTACACAAACAGCTCTATTCAGCTCCTGTCAACTCGGATAAACTGCATTGCAACTTTCCAAACAAAATTTAATTGTGCATTTCTCTCATTAAATTTTTTTTTTTTACTTTGACTTCAAGTTCTCAATTATTCTAAGGTGCACATCTTAAAGATTGTATGAATGCAGACTTAGTGATGGGAGCTGTGACTGTTTAGCGGCTTAGGATAAGGTATTTTCCTGTGGTAGACAACTAGACCTGAAGCCTATTTAACACTTCCATAAAATGATTTTTCTATTGTACAGTTCCTTCAGCTTTGCCAAGTTCTGCACTTATAAAACACAAGTACTATTTAGGCTCTTCAACAACTGCTTCAGACTTAGTGGGTGAAGACAGGCTGGAAACCATTCTGTAGAAGTAATTATAGAAACATTACAATAAGTTACTGTTCTAAAATACCTCCCACATTAATGGTCTGGAAGATCATTCTGTCTTCTGCAGTTATTTGCTGCCAGCCCAGAAATGCAGCAAAAATTTTTTTCAGAAGTATTGATGTACACACAGCCATGAATTAAAATGAATTAAAACTGACATAAAAAGTCCCTGTCCGCTGCCAACAAGTGAACTTTCCTGGGGTCTGAATGAAGGAAGCAGAAAATAATTACATGTAATTTACATGCAGGTCTCACTACAAAGTGAGAACATGCTGAAACATGCACTTATTGGACTTTCTAGCATGCTATATGGACTGTTTCCTGAGCTCCTCTCTGTCCTGCAGACACCTTTCAAGGTTAAGACCAAAGCCTGACTAATCTCTTTATGAAAGTACCTCTGTCTTCACATGTTCTTAAGAGGCCTCTTGACACTGAGGTCTTAATCTAAAGATTGGGGCCACTGATGCGACCTGCATTTCAACCTGCTAACCAAGAGCTGCACAACTTGTATCCCTCAAGCATTCCAGGTAAAGGATAAATCTGGATTGCTGGGATGAGAGTCTTTGGGTACATACAACATCTGTTCTCAGGTACTGCTTGTGTATTTCCTCTCATTATGGCACAGTGCCTGAGAACCATGACAGGATTCAATCATTCAGGATTGAAACAGAATGTGCAAAAAAAAGGACCAAACATCTACAAAGTTCAGGAACAACTGCACAAGAAATCATCTGTGTTTGGAATGACGGCCCAGTGAAAGTAGTCCCTGTCCACAGCAGAAGAATTGGAATTAGATGATCTTTAAGGTCCCTTCCAACCCAGGCCATTCTGTGAGACTAAAATCTATTTTATGCAACTCTAATTCTTGCACAAGACAGACAACTGTTCAAAAAAAGGAAGCACTTGGAGTAATTTTCCTTGAAAGGATTCCCGGGGATGTTACAGCTCCCAGCCAAGCAGCAGCAGGAGCCTCCCCCATGCTCAGGAATGTCTGTACTCACGCAAGTGAACAAGCCTTGATTTTCCTGAATCTGCGTGGTTTGGCTGAATCAAAGGAGCAAAAGAAACGGCAAGAATCTTCTTTGTCTCCCAGGCAGAAGGACCAGTTCGGGTTATCTTAGTCAACTAAAGCAAAACAAGGAGATAATTGTCCATTGTGGGAACTATAGTGAGATTTTTGAACAACAACAAAAAAATAAATAAATAAATGAACGAATTACTTTCCTGCCTGGACAATTTAAAGTACTGGAAGATGCAACAGTAAAAGATGATAAGGAGAAACAATGGTGGTTTTCTGGAAAATAATTAAGAACTCCTTGCAGGATTAGCCCCAAGTAACTTCATCTGCTGCAACAGAGCATGGGCACTGGTAATTTGGGTCACTCTGCCTTCCCAGATCTTCTTCCAGTCTGGACCAGAGCAGCTGTGTGTGACCTCTGAGAAAACTCATGAGTCACCATGAACACTCACTCCTGGAAAGGTCTGCAGATCAAATCTCCTACACCAACCCACCGCACAGCCTCTTACTGGGAAGAAACCCTGCACCCTGCTCCTCTCAAATTCCCTGACAGAGGTAAAAGGTCAGGCACTTAACCCACTTTTTACTAAAAAAATCCACTGACACTTGTAAATGAGACATCCTGCACACTTTTTCACAAGCCAGTCAAGGTGCAAAATCTTGGGTTTTGACATTAAGAACACTAAATTGTATAATTAAACAAAGCCTCGCTCACATATTCTGCAGTGCAAAAGTAAAACCGCAATTAACAACAGATTGCAATATATGAAAGACTGCAGAACTACAAATTTCTTAAATATTAGGAATGTGCAGAATTGAATTTTCATTCATAGTGAAGACTGGTGCACTTAATTCTTTCTTCAGCCTGCTACAAGGACAAGATAAAGAAACAGCTACTGAATAAACCGAGATCAGAATTAAGAATAACTGAAATATGAGTAAAAAGGCACTCAACCCTCTCTTCCAGAGGCATGACAAGAATTCCCCCAACTTTCAACAGGTTCTTCATGTAGTCCTCGTGCTCTTTCTGGACTCCAGCACCACAGTAAACACGGTCATACTGAGTGCAGTCAGGAGAAATCTCTAAGCAATTGCCAGTGACAAAGGATGGCTCACAAAATTCAAACCTGAAAGTGAAAAAGACTCATATTAGACAAGAATACTACAATTTATCAAATCGATTATTTTCACAATTCTGGAAAAACTGAACTATGAAAAACACTTGGAAAAAAACCCCAGTTTTACAGGATTTCTCCTCCAAAGATCATCTATTCTAGACATTATTGCAACAGACCACAGCTAGAAGTCTCAAAATCACAGAACAGTGAGGTCAGAATTCATGGACTAAAATCTCCAAAGGATAATGATGCATAATTTCATACTTGAGCTGAAAGTAACTCTTCAGAATGAGCTAATTTTAGTCATCTGACACTGATTCATTTATAATATGCAAATATAAGTATTAGACCTGCGCTTCCAAATGTTAAAGTCTTTTAAGGACTGCACCTGGGTTTATTTTTGCATTTTCAAAAGCTTTTTTTAGGTTTTCAGATGTGGAGAATTGGAATCTGATGCTACAGAAGTACGCTGTGCTGAAGCCAATGAAAGTTTTGCCATCAGCTCCAAGAACTGTGATTTCACCCTTCACAAAAAAGGGGTTTTGCCTTCAGCACTTCTGACTCAGTTTAACTAAGGTAAAATGAGTGATTCTCTGATGCTTCTGGTTTTCTTACAAGCTCCAAAACTCCCTAAGTTTTAAGCCCTACACTTAAAAGCTGATTTTGACAGAAGTTGTTCAACACATCCATTCTTTTACTGGTATCTTGAGTGGCAGCTCAATATAGCACCTATTTATTCCTAAACACTTCCTGGAGCTTTCTGGGTTTGCAAAGAGTGCTGGACATTCAGAGCAGCCAGAGAACAGTTCCTGCACACGCTGTTCCAGGAGCAGACATCACTCAGCAATGCCAATTTTCCAGGCATGTTGATTTCTGAATTCAGCTCGCTTTTGCTATATTTGTCTGGAGAGAGAAGAAAGTCTTCCTTAAAACATCTACTCAAACAATAGCAACGTGACTGAAAAAAACCCTGTTGAGCACCATCCATGCCAGAAACTTTCAGTCTGCTGCCAACATGCAGAAAATACAACTCCCTCCTCAGTAGCTTCCCAGGGCAGCAGGAACAGCAAAAGGCTGAGTAGCCTAAAATCCTGCATGTCATGATTTTAATTTTCTTCCTCCCAGGACAGGAGGCTATCAGGTATTCACAGATGCTTTGCTTCCCCATTTGAACAAACTGTGAAACAGATCCAAAAATGTGACAGCCACAACTTTTATGGCTGAGGTTACTATTGGCAATGGTTATCTGGCTGGAAAGTTATTACTTGTGACAGCAGCAGAATGGAGGGTCTAAGGAAGAACATAAATCAAATCCCAGGCAGTTTTAGTACCAACTTAATCATCATAAAACTACCTTCATATTTTAAAATGCCATTTTTCTTCTTCTCAGATAAAACATATTAGGCCACCACAAAAACCAGTTCATAGTCTCATCACCATGCAGGCTCTCAGATCACAAGCACAACCAAGTATTGTTACTTGCAAGTTTTAAGCTGCTACTGCAAGTGCATTTAAAAATAAACAAACTTCTTCAGCTCCCTCTAAGCCCTGCAACATCAGCATTGCTATTAAAAACACAGCAAATATTTCTGAAACTCCCCCACGACACACACGAGCTTCGAAGGTCACACACTGCAGCTCAGCAAGCCTAAGGAGCCTGAATCCTCAGATTACCCTGAATCCAGAGGGGCCACATGGGAGCAGGAACTGCCCTGAGTAAAGCCAAAAGCACAAAATTAATCCCAACAGGCATTTTGCATTCTTACTTGTCAAAGCTGTCGCTTGTTTTGATGAAAAAGTCCAATTTCTGCTTCGCGTACTCAATCACGTCAGAGTGAAGCTCCACACCGTGGTTCACACCAAAGGGACCTGCAAGTGCAGAACACCAGGCAATGGCAACAGGCAACAACACAAAATCCAGCAGGATTAATTCACTTTGGGTTCCTTCCTCCAGCAGATTGTTCCATGAGGGTCAGAGAGTCGGTGTTTGTGTAGGGTCAGCTCTCTCACTGCTACAATGGGAATTGCAACCCTATACCTGCAATTTCTGGCAGCAAATGAGCCTCTTTTTGCACAATTGATTCTGAATCATTTGCTCTTAATTATGCAGGAAACTTCTCTATAGGAGGGAAACACTAATGCCAATGCTGTGAAAGTGAACACCTGGAAAAAAATTCCAACAGCCTGCATGTTTTAGCACATGTTATTTTTATACCCCCTTGCTGATATGCTAAAAATCCCTGCAATTTATCAGGAACAGTCATCACACACTGTACCTCAACAGCAAAAACAAATTGCTGGAAAATAGAGAAGTCGTTCAGCACACACGATTTTTATTCAGAACTGACAGGGTAACTTCTGCAAGAAGAATATAAAAGCCCTGAAGTTACATATTGGTATCCTATGTAATGTCAACAAACCCAGGAGAAAATCACAAATGGGAGATGGGAGTGAGACTTTACCCTGAGAATAAACCTCCCAGCAGTTAAAATTCTTGATGCCCCACAAAACTTAAGTACCCTATAGCCATTTGCCATCTATCCTGGCAGCATAACTCTGACTAAAACACTGCAGGGGGAATTTAAATTGTCCAATTACACTTGGATGATTTGCTTTGTGCCACTGTAGATGTGGTCACAAAATCAGTTCTGCTGCACTGCAGTGTTTTCCAGAGAATATTCCCATCTGTGTGCTGGGGAATTAGGAGACAAAAGTGGATCTTAAACATGTCTCAGTCTAGACAGGACAGTATGAACACAAACCAGGCACAGAGCAGGTGCAGTCACAGCTTTTTGTGGACATGCTCAGTCCCAGTTTCAACATGGTACTGCTGATCCTGACCTGGGGTCGTGCTTAAGGGGAGACAAACCCAGGTTTGTGCCCAGCCCTGCAGGAATGCCCTACAGCCACCTTTGGAACTACACTGGTACCTGTTCTGATCTGCCACAGAAATCTGGATGCCATCCAGTTCCAGAGAGAAGATTGTGAAAAACCTGGTAAATTGCCAAGCTGAATTAACGCATTCTTTACTTTCGCAGCTACCTTTCAGCTCCATTAGTGGAGGAGTGCCTCATCCCCGATTTGAAAACCTGTTTTTAAAGCTCTAACACAAACAGTTAATGTGACTGAAAAGGTATTTACCAAGGATGAGTCCAACCATGGAACTCAGATAACCAGTGCCACTGCCGAGGTTCAGAAACGACAGCCCTGGTTGCAGGTCCAAAGCTTCCATCACTTCTGAGTAAATGCACGGTGCTGAGAGATGAATATTTCCATGCTTCCATGCCAAGTCCTTGTAGGCATTGTCTTTGAACTCTTCCAGGTAGTAATCTGCCCGATCGATGGCTCGGAATGCCTGCTCCACCAGCTCTGTCCTGATGTACTGGGCCTCCTTCAAGTTGTCAATTAATTCATCATTATCTTCTCCCGCACTCACTGCGCCTCCCATCTTCAGCAGCCCCCTAGAAACACTAAAAGTGAAAGAATAACAAAGCAACGTGAGGTACAGAACACACACTCCAACACTAAATTGTGCTGCTCTCTATAGAGTACTTTGAGAGAGGTTTTTACAAACTCCAAGGGCCACGAGCTCCAGAAAAACCTCAACCCAGCGCTCCTGCCCCCCATCCCAACAATGGAAAACAAGCTGCAGCAGATCTGGCATACCTGACTCCAGTGGGGAAAAAAAATCACAATAGGCAATTTCAGTGTGCAAGGCCTGTCTTCAAACCCTCCCACTGTTTTACCAGCACATCAGCTTTTCCACTGAACCCTTTTATATAAAGGATTATTCCAGCTCCTGTGCTTATGGGTCATTTTTCACTGCAAGCCCAACCAACAGTGCAAGTTTGGCCTGTCTGTCAGAATTCTTGTCACACACAGACTTTCTACCTCTAACAGCATCAATGGCAACTGAAGAGACTAACACACAGGTAGCAAATCCAGAAAAATTTCAATCTACGTTTCCTTTAAATGTGCACTGGGATGTTGATTGCACAGAGGCTCAAAAATGCCAACAAAACTGTGACCTCTCAACCTTGCTTACTTTGGCAAATGCACTTTAGCAAATGCACTTTCACACAGCTCATCTCCAGTGCCTGAGCCACCACCATTAGAAAAGCACTTAATGACACAGACAGCAGCTCCAGAGAGAATTCCCACTGCAGCCTACAGGTTTTAAAGGAAAAGGTATAGGGGGAGAAGAACACTCAAAATTAATCTGGCTTTTCGCCCCCCTTCTCATATCTTAAGAGGAAAAAAAAAATCCTTTCCAGAAAGCACAACGCAATTTTTTAAACGTGTTTATTTACAATGCCTTTCCCTGCTCACAATAATAACCACGAAGCAGCAGCTTTGGAATTTATTCCTGGGATCAGAAGATCTGCCTACAGCGGAATTGCTGGGGTTTATTTGTTACATTCAGCGAGAGAAAATTATACACTTTCATTTTCAGAGGAAACAAAGCAAAGCTACAGGACTCCAAGGAAATTTCACAGTTGTTCAAATAACACACCATTCTGATTACCTGTAGAGGCACACAAAAAAGGATATACTTAGGCAGGGAACTCGAGCCAGTTTTTAATCCATTCATGTCTCAAACACATCAATCCAGTTCAAGACCACTAATAAAACTTGAAATAAAATGTCACCCCTCCCCTTTCTACAGTTACTCCTTCATTTTCTCTACAAAAAATGGCTGTGTTTTATTACTTCACAGTGGGAACACATCAGGTTGAAGGCTCAGGTGGGTTAATCTACCAATTATATTTTCCCCCTCCTCTTACATACACAAAACCTCACTGCATTTGCAACATAGGGTTGCCTGTATCTTCTATTTAACATTCCACATTAAAATACTCTATTCACCAAGGGTCTTGATTCCACTGACTTTCTTTTATATATTTTTGTCCTTGGGCTTCCTTCTTTCTTCCACTCTTTTCACTATTAAAAAAAAAAAATCTACATTTTTAGATGTAAAGCAAGAATAAGAAGTTGCGCCTTTAACTGTGCTCCACTTTGGATCCCAAACAAATTCCTGCTGATGTACGCAAGTCCCACTGGGACAACTGGTCTGACCTGGTTTTAGCTCAGCTCCATGGACAACAAGTGCTCTTCCATGTTCCATCATGGGAAAAAACAACAAAAACTGCTGGCTGACACACTTTCATAATGGGATCAGGGTGTGACAGGTGTCAGTCACCGCTGAAACATCACTTTTACTGGTCATTAACTTACTTCCAATAAAGTGCATGTTTTATACACAGAACTTAGAACTCTTGGCATTAAAATCCTCTTGATGTAATTCTACGTATTTGTTTAACTTTGTGGGAAATGGGAATCAAGACTCTAAGTAGGGCTTATTTTTATTAAACTTTTCAAAACAAAATCCTCTCCCTCCACAGCAAATCCAGCTGCATTTTCCTCACTTCTAAGGCAAAACAGAGATTTCCCCAAATCTGAGCAGGGACAAAGTTCCCACGCAAAAATCGGGGTCGCTGCCCACAACAGAAACATCAAAGGCGCCTCTGAGTGTTGAAACACCCCTCGTTGCCATCTTCCCCTGTCAGAAAAACAAACCAGAACACAAACCCACCACCCAGCCCGGCGGGAGGAGCCGCGCTCAGACCCCCGAAACAAAACCCTGCGACTGGAGCGATTCCTGCCCAGGCACACGAACACCGGCCCTCAGGGGAGGGCTCACAACAATGCACAGGGAGCAGAAACGCCGCTCCTCACCCCCAGCAGATCTCCAGGGGAATCCTGCTCTGACACGGCACCGGCAGGAGCAAAGGGGAGGTTATTCGGTGATTTAAGGCAGAAGCGGTACCTCAATGGTGCCTCGGTTTCGTTCGGCTCCTTTCGGTTCCGTTCGGTTCGGCTCGGTCCCGTTAGGTTCGGCCCGTTTCGGTTCCGTTCGGCTCGCTTCGGTGTCGCTCGGCTTCTTTCGGCTGGGCTCGGCGCAGCCCAGGCCGGCGCGCTCGGGCTGTAAACAGTGCCCAGCTGAGCGCCGGCCGCAGCACTGCGCACGCGCGGAGCGCACCACGGCCGCGGGCGGGGGGGGATGGGAGCGCACCACTGCCCGGCGGGGGGCGCTGTGCGGGCCGTACCATGCAGAGCCCGCGCGGGGGGCAGGACTGTACCACGGCTGGCTCCGGGAGGGGGTGCCAGGGATGGAGCCGGCTGGAATCGGCTCCATCAAATGCAGGGAAATCTTCCAGCAGCTCCTCACAGAAGCCGCCCCTCTCCCAAAACCTTGCCGTGCACACTCAGTGCAACGTACCAGGACCAGACACAGACTGCGACTCTCGTTTTTCCCCGTCTGTCCCATCGCACAGCTCCTGGGAACATCAGGCTTGGGGAAAAATCATGGGAACTCCTGAAAAAAAAAAAATTGCGGTGGGAACTGGTTGATAGTCTTCATTTTGAGCCGATGAACACTTAGTTTAAGTGACATGGTTGGATTAATCTTGATTTTTTTTTTTTCCTGCAATGCTAAATGACAGGTGTGAATTCCCTGAGTGATAAATAAGTGAGACGCAAATTTGCCTGATTCCAGGGGTTGGGGATTGAAGGAAACATGGAATATTGTGAAACTTCTCAATATCTGACATGCCATTCATGTCATGAGGGATCCCTGTCCCATAACTGAGTGTTAGGCCACTAATTTAAATTTTACACACCCATGTGAGCTCCTTTGGTGACACAAGGAAAAGCTCTCTTGTCACCTGTCTAAGACTGAGAGAAATTATCCCCTAAAAGTGTTTGTTTCCATGTGCAAGTGACCCACCCAGCACTGGCTGATGCTGCAGAGGAAATAAAATTGTCTGGACTGGCCTCGGATCTAGGACTTCTATGTCTGCAAAATGAGAAGGAATAACCACAAGACAAGAGGCCTCTTGATTCAAGTTGTCTGGAGATGAATTGTGAAAAAAAAAAAAAGCTGCCTTGGCAGACACAACAAGCCTGCAGTGGAAAAAGAAATAAGAATTACCCTGGTAAATGAGACGCAAATAGGAGAAAGTGAATCGGCATCCAAGATTTATTTATGCTTTAAGGTGATTATCTCAGCTCCCTTCATTAACGTGATAACAGCAGACTCTGCAAACAGGCGCAGGGTAATACTGTAGATGTCTGCACTTTCATTTTGCAGAAGACAGCTGCCTGGGAGAATGGGATTATTCGTGGAGAGCCAGCTCTGAAACTCCTCCTTGCTGATTCAACCGAAACAGGCCGTGGTGATTGCGCTCTCCTCATCTTTCACACGGAGAACGCTCAGGGATAATGGCAACGCATTGGAAACTGCAAACGCAGGACACACAAAACTCCTTGCACGTGTGGTTCCGTTCAGCATCTGCTCCCCTTGCTGCTGAAATCACTTGAAAAATAGCACTTGGTTTTTTTTGTTTGGGGTTGTTGTTTTTTGTTTGTGCAAAAATTGTTAAAATAAAAGCTGGGTAAAAAAAAAAAATTGCGATTATTGCTAAAGCAGCTGTGCTGTCAGCAGAGAGCTTGCAGGGGCAGAGGAGAGCGTTGCTTGTGCCTTTTTATGGCAGCAGTGAGTCCTCAGGAAGCCCTGAAAGAACCTGAAAAATGTTTAAGGGATTCCCTTGCTGGAAAAACCTCTGTGGGTGTCAGAGCATGGTGCTCCAGCTCTGGAGGACACCAAAAATTGCCTGAAAATATCACAAAAATCCCCACATTTAGAAAAGAAAAAAAAAAAAAAAACTGTTTGGTATTTCATGATTCCACAGGTCTCCAGCTGCTGATTCTTTGAGCTCCTTCCTTCTCCGCTGTTTGCAAAGACCTTCCTTTGCTCCTTGCAGCTCACTGGGGAATTTCTTAGCCAGGATTTACAGTCAGCAATAAATCAGTGACTCTCTCTTTTCTGCAAACACCTGGGAGCATCGGCCGCGGCTTGGAGAGCCCCAGCAGCCCCTGGGAGTGCAAAACGCGGAGCAGGGTTGGGAAAGCAGGGCGTGGGGCACTGAAATCGCAGCGTTTCTCTCTAAGCCGTGCACCACAAGGTGTCCCCAGCAGTTCAGGCATTGCCGCGGGGTTCGGCGGTGGCACCTCAGCATCTTCTGCTGGGCTGGGGCAGGGCAGGGACCTCACAGGCACAAGTCCCTGCTCTCAGCAGCCACAATCTTACCAGGGAGAATCAGTCTCCATCCTCCATTAGCTGAGATAATTGCCGAGAGCGAGCAATTTTCACAAGGCCAAGCTGAAGCCAAGGTTTTTCTTGCTTTTCCTTGCCTTTATTTCCCCATGTTTTGCTCCTTCTTCCTTCGTTTTTTTCTAAAACAAATTTCTTTAATAAATATTTTCGAAACAAGAGTCAGCATGAATTAACTTCTGAACTCTCAGTGATGATGAGTTAAAATGAGATGGTTTTATTTATTTGGAAGATCAAACAGTGAAAATGCATTTTAGCCCCCAAGCCAGGGCCCAGCAGGCTGAGCTGACCTGCAGCCTGGCAATACAGATGGTTGCTTAAGTCAACAGGGTAATTAGTGAGTGACAGGAGGACTCACATAAATTAAGAGCTGGGGGAACATTCAATCATAGGGGTTTATTTTTACCATTTTTTTTTCATTTTGTAAAATATGCTGTGTTGCCTTTTCCATGGTCAGTTTGGCTCCATACCACTTTCATATGCAAATATTCTATATATGCATATGCACACATGTGCATATATGCAAATACATGCAGACATATTCATTTACACTAGAATTAATATTAACACACTGACAGCAAATCACTTGGGATGCTCCTGCCCATGCAAAGGAGATAGATAGATAGATATAGATATAAATATAGATAAATATATGTGTGTGTGTGTGTGTGTTCTCTTGCTTCACTTCATCTCAGGGCCCTGTGAGTAATTGCTGAAGCAAGAGGAAGAACATATGTCTTGATTTCCACTGGATTGCACCGTGCATAACCAGTGCCACATGGAAAAAGGACTCCCAAAGCCCTGGATTCATCTCACTTAAGTATGTCATCAAAGGAAGGCAGCGAGGAGATGGTGCAGCCTGGCTGAGAGTGGGAGAAGGTGTCACCACGGATCCCTGACGGTGGGGACATGGAGCAGAGAGGTGTTTCATCTCTTCTTGGTGCTGCCAGGAGCACCAAGCTCTGTGTCCTGTCCCTCTGCTGCCTTGTTGTGGCCCATCTGCTGTGGTTTACGAGGCGACTGCCAAAAAAAAAACCTCAAAAATCAAGCTTTTCATATTGGTCGGGGAAGAAAACGATTCCCAGATCTTTCAAGTGATTCATGGATTAAATAAAATCGGTGGATGTTATGGATTTATAAATAATAAAAATGCAATCAGATGGCAGTCGTATCACACTTTCCTTCTGTGCCTTTGGCAGTCCTGCTTGTCCCACCTGCAGACTCACCTGTCGGGCTGAGCCAGCCACATTTTTCCCCTCAAAGACCATGAGGGCTCATCCATCCTGTTCAGAAGGCCTTTCCAAAACCTCCCTCCTCCAGCAAAAGGAAAACATCTTCAGATTTCCTATAGAAATTTATTCCTGGCCAAGATGTGCCTTATTTTATCTCCCACCCGTTTTATCTTCTAACATAAATCATTCCCCTTCCTCCCACCCTGAATGTATTTATGAAAAGTAATCATATCCCCTCTTAACCTTTGTTTTTCTAGGCTAAACAAGCCAAGCTCTTTTAATCTCCTCTCCTAAGATAGGCTCTCAGTTCTGCTAATCACTCTGCCAGTCCTTCTCCGCACCTGTTCAAGGATAAATTAATCTTTTCTTTTTCCAAAGAGAGGTCCCAGAACTGTGCACAATATCCCACACGAGGTCATACTGATACTGATATTTCTCTGCATCTACCAAATAAATGGTTTGTTGCACGAGGCTTTCCACACAGCTAACGGAAAATAGATGCAAATCCATAAATTAATAACCATAACACAACTTCAGCCACAACAGAACCTCACTCGAGATCACTGTGTTACTTGGACTTGCATTCTGCTCCTTTTCTCTTGTGGGTACAGGTCCTTAACAGGCCTTAATCTGTGGTTTTCCATATTTCATTTACCCTTGATGAGCATCAGGACCTTGTATTACAGGAGGCACTGAGGAAAGTCTTGTCTGTGTTTCCCTCAGCCTTTGCTGTGGCAAAACTCTCTTTGAAATCACGGCTCAGGGTTTGAACTGTGAAGATGCAAAGTCAAATGATGAAAAAAACATTTTGCATTCGTCTCTTTTCAAAATGATTTTCCAGTTTTACTTGGGGTTTAATTAAATTTCTGTGACCCAGGCAGAGAGTTCAGCCTTTCTTGATTAATGCTCTTTTAGGTGGCTCTGCTGATAAGAATTTAGCATCAACAATTGAGCTCACAAGCCCCAGTGAACAGTTTATAGCAGGAGACTAATTCTATTAACACTTTGCAGTGTCAGGACTCCACTTTGAGCTCACAGCTGAGGGAGAGATGGGGGAGAGGGACCAAATGTAAAATTTGGCCACTAAATCACCAAGATTCAGCTCCTTTGTGGGCAGAGCTCATCTGGAAACTATTTTAGCTGACAAAATCAGAATTTCACCTGTTCTTTTTTTTTTTTTTTTTTTCTCCCTCCTGACTGATGTTCTGCACTTTTTTGGCTCGTTGTGATAAGGGCTGGGAATAAGGAGTGGAACTGAATGGCAGCATTGATAAGAGAAATGAAAGGGTAATGCGATGACATGATAGGGGAGTAGGGCCTCTGCAGTTAGCCCTGCTTGTGTTGGATGTGTACTGGAGCACAGGATGGTCAGGACAAAGATGCTTGTGCTGACAGTTCCAAATTAGTCTGCTGTGAGAGAAAAATTGAGGTGAATGCTCTGCAGAAATGTTTCTGCTACTTTTTGGGTGGCAATAGAAATATCTTGCGGGTCTGCTGTGATTCACAAGGATTTTCTCTCTCTTTCCTTCTCCCTACCCTGCTAAAAGTACCCCTAAAATCTCACTCCATCTGTGCTAAAGCACAGCATGATGTCATTAAAGCATGGTACAAAGTCTTGGCCAAGATACCACAGCTGATCCATCCATCCAGAGCTTCCCATCTGCATCGCCTGGAGGTCCGGCTTTGTACCTGTCTGTTTTGAGCTGCCCACAAACCTCATGCAAGAATCTCCTTTGTGGGAGCCTCATAGATCAGAGCATTATTTTATAGTTGTTTTCCTTTCTCCCCCGGACAGCACGGATGTCTGTCTCCATCTCTGGCCACCGTCTCTCCTGTTGACTTTTTTTACTTCCTCAAGATGCTCACTTAGGATTCCCACTCCTTCCTGCTTTGCCTGGCATCAACCCTGTGGCTCTGCAGCTCTCCGAGATGGGAGGAGGTTCAGGGACTCCCATGGACAGCGGAGCTCTTCCCAGGCTGGTGGCTGATCTCTGCCAAGACAGGAGCCACCCAATACTCCCTGAGCTGTTTCCCCTGCCCTTCTCTGGAACAGGGATGGACACTGAGTGCTGCTGGAGCTGGTCCCTCCCAAGGGAGTCAGCAGTCACAGGCCAGGCAGGGCTGGGTGGCTGCGTCCCTGCGTTTGTCCTCGCTGTGGTCGGTGTTCCATGCTTGCAGTCCGTGCCCGTTCTCAGTTTATTTATTTTAGAAAACAGGCTAATGATTCAATTAAATTACTTAGGGAATTTGATTGCCTTTGCTGTCAGTGCAGTCATCGGGGAGGATTAGTAGTGTTTCAGCCCCTCCTCAGCAGGAGCTGGCAGGGGGCACATGTCCCACATCACACACTGCTCCTCCTCAAACCCCACTCCCTCAGATGGCACCTCTTTGTTGTCCCTGGATGAAACCGATGACAAAACACACCAAGGGCACACAGCCGCCCTCCCTCTCTCTCCCCCCATGACTTTTGCCGCAGCATCACTGCAAATTGTAGCTGTCAGCAGGGGACCACACTCATCAGGGGACTCCAGCCATAATCACTGCAAAGCGGATGCGTGGATCTAAGTCCTGGATGCTCCCCAATATCAAATCACAGCAGGGTCCTGACTAATACCCTTGTTCCCTCTCCTGAAAACGGGAAGACCCACTGAGAAATCCTTGATGAGAGAGGCTCAGACAGCGCTCCTGACCTCTCAGGACAAGAGGCAGCCAAAGCTTTGGTCCCCAAAGGCACCTGCACTGGCGGTGCTGCCGGGGCCGTGCTCACCGTGGGAGCCACGTTGTGAGCGTGGACAAAGATCCCCCTGCCTTCATCTCTACAGCTGTTGGAAGTGGCCTGGTGCACAAAGGGCAGTGTCCTCATTAAGTCCCATGGAGGGTTGCCATGTGGCCAGCAGAAATTTTGTTTTGTTTTATTTAGGGAAGCGGCACAGTAATATATTCACCACCTCCGAACGTAATGGGATGACAGATGGGAGCTGGGCCCTGGCTTTCATGGGAAAGGCTCCACTCAGCAGGGAAGCAGTAAGTTTCCCACCTAATCTTCTGCAACCTTCAGACTGCTAACAACTGTAAGAAGCAAAGCAATGGGTAGTTATTAAATTAGTGACTTCATCCCCAAGCTGGTAATAAATATTTTACAGTTTTATCTCTCCACCCTGTAGACTGCTCTAGACGGACCAGAGTGTTTATTAATCTAGCTTCTGGATTTATGTTATTTAATTGCTAAACAGCCTCAGCATGTTTAGGCTGGATTATTAAATGCTGAAGCCTGAGAAGGAGTCCCCTAACAAATGGCAAAACCTGAGGAGCTGATCCTTGATCTTAGACTTGGCTTATCAAAACCAGCTCCCCTGCAGTGCAAAGGCCAGGTTAGCCCCTGTTTGAGTCCAAACCATTTGGCCATTGCCTCAGTGTAGGTGGACTTTGGGACTTGTTGTGTCTAAGGAAAAGGCAAGGAAAAGTTTTGGCATATCCTGGCTTCCATAAGGATGTGCTGGTGTTAACCTGCTGCAGGCAGGATGCTGTGAGGGCATCTTAGTGTGGACAGGTCCTTCTGGGGGAGCTCAGGCAGAGCATATGTCTTTGTTCTACCCCTTCATGGCTCATGTTTCTCCAGGGTGTCACAGATAGTCCCTGTCATTTAAATAAAAGAGCACTGCAGTCATAGAAATGAAGGCAGGCTTTAGAGGTTCTTACACTTCCTTCCTGACAGGGTCAAAATGTCTTTCAAACAGATACTACCATTTCTACAGCAACTGGTGATTTATTCATCCCACTGAGAGACAAGGATAAGGGCAGCTGGAATAACGAGAGCTGTTTGCCTGAAGAATGCATCATCCTCATGTAAAGCTTCGGTCCCAAGAGCCCTTGTGTACAAACCAGGAGGTCATTTCAGGATATATCTTCTCATAAAAGTGTAGGAGAAGTGAGTGTGCTAACAAGTGCAGGCCAGAGCCTTTGAATGCAACTGAGCTGTTCTGGGGCAATTTCCAGCTCAGGGCTGCAGTGTCATCTCCATCCCATCCCATTGCTCCCTAGCCTCAGCATGGTCTTTCGGAGGCCCAGGGGAGGTGAATTTGATGCTAAATGGCATCTTTGAAGAGCAAAGTTTCCTTCTCTCCCCAGTACCTTGATGGGAACAAGGCAACCCCTTCCTGATCACCCAGCTCTGTGTTTTTCAGGACCCCTTGGCTGTGAGAGTGGGGTGACATTGTTCAAACCTTCACTCAGAGGAGCTTTAGGGCAAGGGGAAAAAAAATCAGAAAAAAATGAGGCTGGGAAAGACCCCCCCTTTCTGCTTACAGCTGAAAGCCATGGGCAGAGCACCTCTCTGGGAGAGATTAGGTCAATGCTGACAAGTGGAAAGTACCACTGGAGGAATGGGTCATTAGTAGCTTTTGACAATTAACAGCAGCATCAGTGAGGCCAAGTGACTCTTGGTCAATGTTTTATCCATGTGTTCAGAGACAACCATATGCTGACGAGGGTCTTTTCCCCGGCATCCTTGAAACCAAAGCCCCACTCTGCTCTGATATTCCTCTCTCACCCTGTGCCCTGTTGGAGGAGGCTTAAGAGCTCTCCTAAGCACACCTATAAACTGACAGTGTGCCATCTTAAACCAATTCAATTCCCTTCCCTGCGATAAAGGACGCCAGTTCCGAGAAGATAACATCTCCCAGTGATGGCTCCCCGAGCTGCAATTTAGCACAAATCTGAGCGCTCTATTATCCAGCTCAGCCAATTCGTTAAGGAAGGACAGGCGAGCATGTCTATTAGCTCGATCATCATAATCAAATATTGGCACAAGGAACCGCTCGGCGCTGCAAAGTCGAGTGAAACCCCCATAAAAAAATTATGTGCCCTTCAGGAAAACAATGTGCCAGCCGGTGAGGTGAATGTGAGTCCGACTGGTTTTTCTCCTTTGAGAAAGGGACAAAATCCTGTCCACTCCAAGTTATGTCCAGCAAAGCCTCAAAGAGACTTTGTCCTTGAGGCTCCTGGGCAAGCTGGGCTCCATCTCCAGCAGTCCTGGTTCCTGAGGGTGTTTATTCTCAGGCATTTGGGAGCACTGGCTAAAGGATCCTAAGCTTGTCCTAAGCCTCTGCCAGTTTTCCTGCCCCAAGACACCTTGCAGACATTCAATGAAGGCAGAAAAAACTTCCAGTGAGCACCCATGACCATGTACATGCTCAAGGAAAGGCTTTAGGAAATCTTCCTTCTATCCAAATTTTGCTCTAAGTTTTTCTGGCTACAGTTCTTACCTTTTTGGCTGTGTTTTACTCTGCCCTTCACCTCGGTGCCTGTGGTACAGCCACCTCCTTCTGCTGTAACCCAGCAGTGCTTGTGCTTCTGTGTGGGGACAGACAGAGAAGTTCAGTTCAGTTAATCAGACAATTGAATTTCTTGGTGATGAACCTGTCTGAAATTCCCATTTGATCCAATTCACTCTGCTCCAAATGGCCTTAACATGATTTACCTTATTTCACCTCTGCTACAGCAGAGTAAAACTGAATTTCGGCAACTTTAGAAATTATGTTTCCAACACAGAGATCAGGGAAAAATTCTCTTCATTGCCGCAGCTTCAAAACATAAACTCTTACCGGAGAAAAGGCTCCATTCTTCCAGGAGGGAAATCTGTGATCCTCACAGTTGGGTTGATGCAACTGAGCAAATCTTGTTGACAGAAAACAGCCATGTTCCAGCATTTGAGCTAAACCTCAGAGATCAGTTTAGTGAAGTTGTTTTGGAAATCCAGGAGGGAGAAGTGTCCATCTGTGTCTGGCTGGCATCTCCCGCACCACTCCCAGTGGCATCTCCTCTGCTCACACACCACCTGTTGGAGCACAAAGCCACAAGATCGTGAAATCCTAGAATGGTGTTCATTGGAAGGGACCTTAAGGATCCTCCCATTCCAGCTCCCTGCCATGGGCAGGGTCACCTTCCACTATCCCAGGTTGCTCCAAGCCCCATCCAGCCTGGCCTTGGACACTTCCAGGGATGGGGCAGTCACAGCTTCTCTGGGCAACCTGTGCCAGGGCCTCACCATCATCACATTCCTTCCCAATATCCCATCTAAACCTGCCCTCTGTCAGTGTGGAGCCATTTCCTCTTGTCCTATCACTCCATGCCCTTGTCCCATGTCGTTCTCCAGCACTCCTGGAGCCTCTTTAGGCCTTGGAAGGGGCTCTAAGGTCTCCTGGGAGCCTTCTCTTCTCCAGGCTGAGCCCCCCCCAGCTCTCGCTGTCTGTCTCCATAGCAGAGGTGCTCCTGCACTCCTGGGTATGTGGAGCCCTGGTGGTGCAGGGGACAAGTCCTGCCCAGAGGAATTCTGCCTGCAGCATTCCTGGGACTTTTGATTCTCCCCATCAAGGAACTAGCGGGATTTTAAGCACCTGCTTAGGTGGATGGTGAAGACTTTTTCAAAGCCTTCAGAGATGCCAAACCTAAATTCCCTTTAAATCCCCCAGCTTAGGAGGTGGGAAGAGCCAGGTGGGAAGTGCACCATCCCTGGCTGGAGCTCCAGGTCAGCAGGGACACACTGACCACACCCAAGCCACGGTGCAGGACGAGGACAAAGCCCAGTGGGGACACATTGGCAGCAGCTCAAAGAAAGACCATAGGAACTAAAGTCACAAACAGAACTGGGTTTTATTATGAAATAACCCTGCCAGTACATAAGGAAGTTCTGTCTGCAAAATACATTTCCTGAGGAAAGTAGATCACAGTATTCGTTTTCACAGAATAACATGTAGCCTGCTATAACTTTCAATGTGACTCTTTATTATTTAAATATTAACAGTATTCCTTCACATAAACAAGTACTCAGTCATCACGTAACCAACACACAAACGACAAAATAAATATACAACAAGAGCACAGTTCATTTTTTTTCCCGACTTAAATATTAAATAAATAATAAATACAGAATTTTCATTTCCTGTTATCAGTGCCTGAAACAATATGAATGAAAAAGAAAAGAAAAAATGAAAAAGTCTCTCTTCCCCCCAGTGCCCCTGCCCCCACAAAAAAACAAACCAAAAAATTATCAAAATGTCTCAGTTATAAAATATCTTTAAAAAAATTCCCATCATTAAAAGAATAAATAACAAAATATATAAAAAATAACTTGGTTGCATCAAAATTACAAGTAGGAGTTGCAGATAGGGGTTTTTTTCTTTTTTTTTCTTTTTTTTTGGAATATCATTTTTTTACGGTCAAAAGTTTTAATTTTTAATTTTTTTTGCTTCTTTTATCTTCATTTCTATGGTGCAGTGTCCAGTTTAAAATAAGTATAAAATTAATAAATAAAAAAGTTAAATAAATAGCAAAAAGTTAACATAAGGTGTTGTAAATATAAATTACATACATCTTGCCAAAATTAAATAATTTACAGGATAATTAAACTAACTACTTTTTTTTTCTTCTCTTTCTTCCAGTAAGTGCAATTTCTCTACTTTTAAATACTAACTGAATTGCAGTCACAATCAATTTGGACTCTATTTACATGTTAAGAACATTGTGTTTTTAACACTTCAAATTTTATACTTTTTTTTTTTCTTCCCTTTCTTTTGTATTTTTGCACTTGGAATGGGTTCTAAAATAAGTGAACTCGTGGAGTCTGATCCTGCAAACACTTAAGTACAGGAGCAAACCCACGCAGGCCAGCTGCCCTATGGAACTCAACACAGGGAACGACTCCAATCAAGCCACTCGTGGGCTTCCAGGCCGGATCCAGTGGCTGTGGTAGTCACTGGGACTGACTTCTCCAACTCATGAATTACACCCTAAATATCTGCAGGATTTGGCTCGAAATGACACCACAGTCTTGCCTTTCATTGGGGTCAACAAGATCCTCCCCAGCTCTGCCCACCACGCTGCTGGGAGGGATGCGGGATCCCATAGGATGTGGGATGCCCCCGCGCTGGGACCCCTCGGGGGTTTTGCCCCACTGAAGTGTTTGGAGAAGGAAGCGAGCTCCGGATGGGAGTGAGCGTGGGGAGCAGCTCTGTGGGGTGACAGCCGGCCCTGGCCATGGAGCGGGAGCTGCAGAGCAGCATCACAAAAACATTCATAGAGTTGTTCTCCGAGTGCACAGAGGGCTGTGTGTACCCAGCTGCTTGCAACTGCTTCTTTGGAAGAATTCCCAATACCTGAATCCTCTTTTTTTGCCTTTTTTTCCTTTTCTTTTTTTTTTTTTTTGTTGTTGCAGAATGGTGCTCGTGCTGCGATTTTGCGCAAAGCCTAGAACACCAAACCAAACCATCCTCGTTGCCCTGTGGGTACGTGTAAGAAATCAACTCCTGGTTCACAATACATAAGCACTTTGCTGGCCATCAATTAACATCTCTCTTTTTGTTGGTTTTTGCTTCTTTTTGATTTGTTTTGTTTTGTTCATCACAATCTCAACCGTTCTCTGGCATTGATGTATGATCTCTGGACTGGCAGTACTGCGCCACTGTAGGGATGATCACAATAATGAAAAGAACCAGAACTGTCATCAAACAGATTTCCAAAAAATCATATACACCGGACCATGACACATTAAAGAAATTCTTCTGTTTGAAATTTCTGGAATTGGCCTATTCATAATAGCTACTCTCATATTTAAGACAGACAAAGGAATACTGTAGTTGCAAACTCCAAAAGCTTCCCTGAGAACCTTTTTTCCATTGCGCTTTCCACTGGAGATCCAGAACTGCTCTTCAGATTTCTTTCAGAAAATAAAAATAAGCTACTTTATAATACTTCAGAGTTCCCATGCCCAGTGGATATCTGAACACTTTGGGGTTGGGAGGCCCAGCACAGGTTCAGATTTACAGGTAGCTTGCAGCTCCAGCACTTGTAGCAACATAGAACATAACTCATGTGTGAGGAGGTGATCTGGACATACGACCATAGACAACATGAGGGTTTAAGCCAGTCATACACTAGTCTTGGATCAGACAAGACCCTGTTCTTGTAACCTTTTAACCCTTCAATCAACTCTGCAAGAGCACAGCAACTCATGAAAGATGCCTGCTCTTCACCTGCTACCAAGCCCCACAGCCTACTGGAGAATTTAACCTTCCATCCTGATCTACCTCGTGGTCCAGGCAGAAAAAATCCCACTTTTCTCAAGAAGGTCCAAAGTTAAGTAAACGAGAACATTGAGTTCGATCAGTTCCATGTCTCAGAAATGGCCTCTTGGTTACATTTTGGTCCTTTTTTTTTTCCTTTTTTTTCTTTTTTTCATTCATTAAACAAGTTTTCTAACTTGTAAACCTGAATACTTGGAGGGAAAGTTCCATCTTACAGTCTGTTTGCTTGCTCCTCTCCATCCTGCAGCACTACACCTGGATGCCCTTGACAGCTTGCTTGATACTCTCCAGCAGGTCCTTGTTCTCCGGGTTCTGGTAGCACTCCTGGTTGGTGTACATGTCTGTCAGCGTGTTCACGTAGGCATCAAAGTTCTGCTCACTAATTGGATCCTGCAGCCAAAAAAAAAAGCCAAATAAAAGTGTTAGTAGAAGAATAGGAAGAGGCCAAGATTCTTTGCAATAAATTGTCAGCGTATTTTAGTGCCCGGAGAAGCTGTGGATTCCTGAAAGTGCTCAAAGCCAGTCTTGGAGAAACCTGGTCTAGTGGAAGGTGTCCCTACCCATGGCAGGGGGCTGGAACAGGATGAGATTTAAGGTCCCTTCCAACCCAAACCATTCCATGATTCTCTGAATGTACATACAGCCAAAGGTCTCCACATTTTTGTGTGCGGTGCCGCACCTACAGGAATCTCACAATCTGGCTGATCCCCCCGGATTTTAACCAGGTCCTTAATTTTACGCACTGGCCTTGTGGAACTATTAACAACATCAGGTTCAGTGTGTGCGGGCAGCCTGACAGGCTGGAGGCTGAATTAAGGCATGGAAATGAAGGGCTGGAGGATGACGGGACTGCTGAAAGATCACGGAGGGAACCAAAGGCAAAGTTGGGTCACCTTGGGCTCACAGCTGCCCAGCCCGGCTCTCTGCTGCCATACAGCTTCTGCTTTTGAGGGGCACTGCAAGTACCTAACTTGGACTTAATGGGGAAAAAAGAGAGGGAGAAGGAAGGGAAAGAACAGGAATGAAATGAGCATACAAGTCTCATGGGCATCATTTAATTGGAGTTGCCTGAAACCTTGAAAAAATATTTGCTGAACAGTTTATTTGACCTTTATGTGTCAAATACTTTACAAAAAAGCTCTCAGCGAGTGGTTTTCTGCCAGTTAGGCAGCTGGGTGAATACTATCCAAAACTGCTCTGCTGGAGGATGGCTTCTCTCCAACCAGCCTGAATTTAAATAAAAACCCCATGAAAAGGATTCCCAAAAAAAAAAGGGGAAAAAAATGAAAAAGGAAAAAAGGAAAAAAAGGATGGAAAAAAAAATCAAAAGCTCATTCCTCTGATCATTGCAATGGTCTTTATGAGTTACAAGAGGACAGCTTCCTCAACAACACGAGCCCCACCTCCACACACCTGGTTTTGACAACAGTAATTACATTCCTGGGAATAGAGAGAAGGTAATTAATAGCCTTTTGTGGCTTTACTATTTTAATGCAGTCTTTTCATTTCTCAGTAACTCTATGGTAACATGCTGTGGGCTGTTAGACCTTGTTAAATTAAACAAAATACACTCTCTTTAAGAATGCTATTCTTTAGCTGCCAGCTATTCAAAACTGAATTGAAACTACCTGCATTATAATAGGAGCTCTAAGATCTTTCTGACGTTGAAATCCAATCCCTCCTGATCTCTGCTTGTGCTGTCTTAGCCTAAAAGGCACTGGGTGCCCTTGATAAAGTTTCCTATTTTGTGATAGTGCTCCCAGATGTAATGAGACAGAACAATAGATACAAAGGGAGATCAGCAGAAAATGACAACAAAAGGGAGATATAATGCAAGCTTCAGAGATAAGGGAAAAGTACTGATCTTATAAAGGACACATGGGTGTATGGAAAGAAATTCTTCCACTCTTTAATTGTGAATAAGCCTTATCATGAATTTGGTTTGGCACAGCTCCCTCGATCACACTGGCTTGGGCCAAGCACTGTCAAAGTTTCTTACCATGTGCGGAAGGCGGATATTGGCAAGACTTTGGATGAGAGCCTGGCTCAACCCTGAGAGCTCCAGGAACAGGGCTTCATTTTGCTCCTCTATGATTTTGTTTTCCTCCTCTATGTTCTTCAGGTTCTTCTCCATGGTGGAGATCTGTGGAGCAAGGAGAACAGTAGGGTTTAAACCCCCCTGACCAGTGGCACCAACCAACACCCTGCAAGGGGCTTGGTCCTGCACCCCTGGGCTTGAATGAATGACCAGGGACACAAACCTGGGACTGGAGTTTCACCATGGCTGCTTCCATCTCTGAGTTGGACTCGTTCAGCTCACTGATCTCCTTGTTCAGCTGCTTAATCTCCTCATCATTCTCCAGAACTGCAGGAGGGAAGGTCACAGGCAGTCAGCAAATGCTCTTGGGAAAAGCAAAAGTGTTGGGCTTTCTGCTGAGCCCATCCTGCTGCATCATCCTCACCTTGGCTTTTACAGCCTCTAAATGGGATGTGCCCTTCTTTTTTCTATTTTTTTAAAAATTAAATATTTTATCATCACAGTTCAATGCCACTTGAACAGGTCAAAATGGAAATGCAAAAGCAAAGGACAGCAGAGCATTTGGAGTCAAACACATCCCCACACCCGGCAAGGTTGATTGTCCTGAAAAATCATGTCACTCTCTTCAGTCCTGAGTTTGGAAAGATGCCATTTAAAAAACTAATGCATGTCTTGATGAGAAATTATGAGGTCCATAAAAGAAAGCAATATTTTTAGAAGAGTGCAGGTATTTATAGGTTCTAAACTATCTAAGTATTCAAGTTCAATGCTTGAACCTTGTCAAATACCACAGAAAGCTCAGTAATAGCCCTGGAAATGCAAAGTGCCATCGCTAACAAAATTCCAGATCCAGAAATATCTCAGTATTAAAAGCCCTGAATAGGTGAAAATTGCTGAATGACTGCAAGGGATTTGTAAAAATGCCAGTGAATATAAGAAGAAAAAAAAAATCTGAATTTCAGCATTACTTCTTTTGGCTTCTTTATCGTTGCTCCCTCAAAGTATGTGACTCAAGGAGTAGGACTGGTACCATGCCACCCCAAACACCCAGAAAACCCAAGGAATGGGTGTTCAAAGCACACGATGTCCTTGAAATCTGTGGCCAGATTTCAGCTGAAACCTCCCCAGTCTATAAAGAAAAAGATCTATGGGCTCAATACCCTGATGCACCTGCAAGGCAAAGGAGTGAAAAAACTTACCATCGCTGGTCTTGAACTTTGTGTTGAGAATTTCATCCCCTGAGAGTTTTCCTTTCTTCCCAGCAAAAGTAGCTCTTGGACACCCTGACAAACTGAAAAACAAGTAAAAATGGGTTTCATAAACTCTCAGTATTTATAGGTGCTTATGTTCCCAACATAAGAGCATGTGCCATTTGGTGGAATTCAAGCTGTGAGACAGTTCTCCTAAAAGCTTTTTATGGTACAGAGGAAATTGCTTTATGAATAATGCCACAAAACTCCCCATTTATAAAGTGAGAGCAATTTTCTTTAAGCAAAGATTAAAAACACATTACTTCCTAAAAGAGGAGGTGTGCCAGGTGAGGAGGGTGAGATGGGTCCTGTTGTCTTGGGCAACAAACCCCTATTTGTGGTGCTCAAGGTCTGTTCTAGCATGCAAATAGAGCTTTAAATTGGAGGTTGGGAAGAAATTCTTCCCTGTGAGGGTGGTGAGGCACTGGCACAGGTTGCCCAGAGAAGCTGTGGCTGCCCCATCCTTGGAAGTGTCCAAGGCCAGGCTGGATGGCATTTGGAGCACCCTGGGATAGTGGAAGGTGTCCCTGCCCATGGCAAGGGGGTGGAACAAGACGATCTTTCAGATCCCTTCCACCCCAAACCATTCTAGGATTCTATGAATATTAAAACAACCACACATTTTCTCTGTTCAGTAAACTTCAACCTGACTGAACTCAGCATCAAAAGCAGCTCAAACTCAGCATGAAGCAGCATCTTGGGGCAGGTAGGTTTGTCCACAGCAGTGCCATCACTCTCACACTGGTCCAAACTCCAGGATTTACCTTCTGTGAGTGAGGAAGCTCCCGTTGGCATGGCCAGAACCGTCACAACCTGGGGTGGGGCAGGTTGGGCCTTCATTCTTCAAGGACTTCCAGGAAAACGAGGAGCCGTTGAGTGATCCTTCCTTCTGCCTGCGGGCTGCCAGAGGGCACCCAGAGGCGCTCCGGTGAGACGCGTATTTGCCGCTGATGTGTCCCAGCCCAACGCAGCCCGGAACCGGACACCTGGACACAGGAAATCACCCAAAGTTACCCCACGGCAACCAAGAGGAAGGAACAGAAGGAAGGCATAAAGGTGTGGGGAAATTATTGATGAGCAGGAAGGAGGAAGCCTGGGAAGAGAGCATTTGCATTTGGGTCTCGTCTGGAGTTTACTGGGGAGATACTTGGTTGATGGAAATAGCAGATGGGAAATTAAGAGCTACGACTGCTCCTTCAAAAGAGCCAAAGAGAATCAAGGAGAATTCTGCAGGGGAAAACACTGTGGAGGTCACATCACACACAGCAAAAGTACGTCCCAGTGGTGTCAGAAACCGGGTATTTGGTGCCTCACTGGGGCAAAGAGGCAGGTTGGGCTGCCTGATGTGGGATCCTGATGTACCCCAGGGCTGACACTGACACTGAACCGTCACACAGGTACTGCTGGCTCTGCCCGGTGCCACTGCTGGTGAACCCACGGTCATCAAATTTATCACCTACACCAGCACTGGCTGCACCCATGGGACACAGCCCTCCCCAGGAGCCAGTCCCAGCACAGAGAGCTACAACCCTGTTCCTGCCAGGGCATCCGAGGGGTTTCTGAGCCTGCACCCTGTCAGACAGGGCAAATCACGGGGCCATCACTCAGCTGCAGCTGCAGCATGGCCTCGCTTGCCTCCTCCTCCTCCTCCTCCTCCTCCTCCTGGTTCACATCCTGCCTCAGGGGAGAGATCAACCCACGCCCGCAAGGGGATAAAGTGGGAATTATCATCAAGGCAGCACATGAGCCCTGCCAATACCAGATTTCTGCCTCTGTTTATGGCCAGCTGAAACACACAGGAGCCTTGTGAGAGCACCAACACAACTTCTGTTATAGCCAAGCACACAAGTGGCTCTCTAAAAGGCACCTCTGTCCTCCCTCCTCACCTAATGGCATTCTCCCTGAATCCAGCCATCCCACAAGCCCGGTGTATCCATCAGGATTTCTGCTGTGGTTTGCATTTGTTTTAAAAATGCTTGTCAATTATAAATACAGTTAAAAGTTTATTACTCGAGGGAGGTTACTCAGAAATAGGGGGGGTGGAAGGAGGTAAGAAATGACAAAAATAACCCCCGTGTCCTCAGTTTGGAAGCAATTAGGGACTTTGAGTCTCCCCAGCAAAAACATCCACAGAGCTGCTCCTGAAAATCGCAAGCTGCGTTTCACCGCAGAAATTATTGCCCTGATTGTTTACATTCCACACAAAAGGGAGATGACAGCGAAGGGGGGGGGGGCCCTACACCCAGCCTTTTCCCAAGATAATTTGAAAAATGCTGATCTCGATTTTAATCAGCTGCAAATGCAGCACAATTCACTTATAATATCCCTGCCAGCAGGATCCTCAGTAAATTCATAACATCATTGCTTTTATATGATCACGAGCAAATTACTGAATCCTCAGGAGGAAAAGGAGAAGGGGGAGAAGGGGGAAGAGCAAGAGAGAAAGAGACAAACCCCGGCATTTCGTATGCAGCCATTACGGCCCAACCATTACATATTTTACACCGTTAATTTAACTTTTATTACATTTTCATTGTTAAAAAATAAACCAGAACCTTATTGCGCAAAACAGCTGTCTTGGACATCTTTTAAATTATTTTTTTTACATAATTATTATTTAATGGGAGCACCAGTAGCGTTTGATCAATTAGACACCTGTGGATGCTTCCGCTCTATCCCAGGACTGGGCTGAAGGTTGAGGTGATCTGTTCAATCACGTCTGCAGCAAATTACTTGAAGGATGAACAGCAGAAACAACAGGGACTAAATTACTTTCTCCTCGGTGACGATGTGAAAAACTCGGCCGGGTTCCAAGTGGAGCTCAGCGCAGACAGAGCAAGGATTTCAAGCCAAAGCTCCTTAACGCAAACCCACACTGGGCGCACCTTGCCGTGGGCGGTGGGACACACATTTCCACAGGCTGGGGGAAGGCAGCAGCCAGGAATTGTTGTCCCATGTTGTTTTGTGCATCTCAGAGGAGCTTCTGTTGCTCCTGGGTGTACGGGAAGGGCAGGGGTTGCTGCATGGGCCGTGGGATGTTAGGGAATTCCTTCACCTCCTGCTGCCACAGAGACCCTCACAGCCCATCCTGCATTTCCTGCACCCATGTCCAAGGATCCACCAAGACCTGTCTGGGGGCGGATGGCATCAGCTTTCCAGGAGTCAGAAAATCCAGCTCTGTTGATGCTCCAGCCCCATTTGGAGCCTGGAACCTAGAACTTCTATGGGTGCCCCATACCATCCAGACAGACTGGATGGGTCTTTGAGAATTCTGGTCTAGTAGGAGGTGTCCCTGCCCATGGCAGGGGGTTGAAATGATGGGAGATTTAAGATCCTTTCCAACTCAAACTATTCTAGGGTTTCTTGCCACTTTAGCTTCCCAGCTTTTGCATCCTTAGGGTGAACTGGGAGAAATCCAAGCTCTGGTGGGGACCCTCACTCTCCTGTGGATCCTGACAGCTTATCCTGTGTTCCTACACAAGGCCCAGCTGCACCATAACAAAACATAAAACCAAAAATAAACACATAAAAATCCCTTTCTCCTTGACCTGAGAAGTGCTTTCTTTGCAGAGAAACCACACTGAGGAAACTGCTTGGCAAATTCCTGCCCTGTCCTGCCGTGAAAGGGGAAGGCACAAATGAGCAAAACCACAGCTTCCCCAGCCCCACAGGGCACATGTCCCTGGGGACACCATGGTGAGGGGTGACCTCCCACCGGGGAGCTCTCCAACCATGGTGAGAGCAATGGTACAACAGCCAGCAGCTGCACAACACCCATTTGCTGCTGGCCCTTTCCTTCCCTGTGTCATTGGTTAATGGCACAGCATTGCAACACCACCAGCAATTCGGTGTATTTGAGCCAAAAGAGGGTTTTTTTCCCACAGATTCTTGAGTAGGTTGCTTAATTTTTAATAAACTCTGCTAACTCCTGCTAATTATGACATGGCTCATTTAACTGGGAGGCTTTCCTTCCTGTAGACTGAGGAGGAAGAACAGAGCAGATGGCTCAAATATCATCTTTTTCTGAAAGGTCCTTTCCCCCCCAGCAGGCGCATCCTGGCTTCCCACAGCCCCTGTGGGGTTCTTCCACACCCACTGGGTCCTGCTTTGGCTCAGCCCCTGCTCCAGGCCAAAACCTGGGCACAGGGAGATATCCACCTCTGTGAGGACAAGACCTGCCCTGGGACTAAAATCAGTTAAAAAAGATTCATTTGGAAACAGTCTGCTGAGCCAAAGGGGTTTGGACAGATATGCCAGCACTCATGGGTCACCAGAAACTTTTGGAGGTGGTTGATAATTTTTTCTATGTTTCTCTTTACCCCCTTCCACCTGCACTTGCTGGGTGAGTGGACAGGCTCCAGAAAGGCTGGAGATGCTCTAACAAATAAAAAAAAAAAAGGGTCCTTGATTCAGTGCTGCCTTTGATGTCCTGTAGCTGTGTAAGGAGTCAGACACAGATCCAAGACCCCACATGCTGAGCCTGCGACGCTCGGACTTGTTAAAAGTCAGGACAAACAGATATCACAGCTCATGAAAACTCCTGAGGTGGACTAAGCGATTTCAAATCTCTATTCCCCACAGGAATAAACCCCCTGGGATGTTTTGAAAACTTCAGCCTGAGGCAGCAGAGAAAGGTTTTTTCAGTTCACTTTGAATATTCTGCCCTGGCAAAGACTCTACAAAAACACAGTTTATTCAGGGTTGGTTACCAGATTGCTGGACAGTTTCTATTTCTGCTGTGTTCCTGGGAGATAAGCAAGTCTGTCAGCCCTCATCTGCCCATTGCTACCCAAAAACCTGCAATATTTGGCTTTACTATGGGTTTTTACCCTCACTTACGACACTGTTGTGGTTTTTTAGGGATTATATAAAGCACAGGTAGCAGAGAAACTGTTTGTGTGTGCCCTACCAACCTACCTTTCACATCTGCGGAAACAAATGAGAAAAAATACACCATTACCTCCCCACCACCCAATTTTTCCATCAAATATCAAAATTGCAACACCAAAACACAGCAAAGAGCTTCAGTAGAGGATGCTCGAGCAGTGTTAGGGAGGAGGGATGTGGGGTGGGTGCTGATCCCCCACGTAAATCTGTGTGAGGCAAAGTGGATGGAGTGACAAGCTCCTCTCAGGAGTTATTTCCAGACTTACTTCATCAGCTCTGGGTCTTCTTTATCATCCTTTGTCGGGGTGATCTTGATCCCACTTTTCTTGGCACGAGGGCAGCCTGACAGACTGTGGTTAAAAAGAGAAGAAAGGCCTGTCTCACTGGCAGAATCCCTGCATTTGCTATTCCCCCGCTTCAGTCATCTTTCCCTTGAATTTGGCACAGTGTTTTTGATCTCTCTCGTTTTGCAGCTTCACATCACGAGGAGAAGTCAGAAGGAAAAAAAATAATAAAAAATTGAGGGAGATGGACAGTAATTAATGGTGTCTAGATAAGAAGATATCTGCTAACAGCCTGCAATGTTTAATGGAATTGTTGAAACAGAAGGCTCAGATCTCTGCTATTAATGTTCTAAAGCGATAATAGAAGTCATAAATAGGTAGCAATATTAACAGGAACATTGCATCAGCTAAAATCTGACCCTTTGTCTTTTATTCTGTTGAAAGGAGCTTCTAATCAGATGCTGGAAACATCAGAAAAAAAAAGAAAAAAAGAGAAGTCAGATTAAAGAGATGAAAATAGGCTTCAGTTGTCAGTAACATTAATGTTTTATTCAGAACTTTACAACTCTGCCCCCTGCAGGGGGAAAAAAAAAAAAAAAAAAAGCAAGCAACAAAGAAAGAGGAAATAATTTAAGGGAGATCTTACCTTCTATGCGATGCATAATTTCCTGTTATGTGACCAGAGCCATCACAACCAGGAGTAGGGCACCTGCGGAGGCAAGGGAGGCTCGGATTAGCCTGGGGATGTGAGCAGGGGATCGGCACTGTGACAGCTCTTTGCGAAGAGAAATGTGGACACTGTCAACACGGGAGCAGGTTTTTCCTCCCTGCCCCTTCTCCTCTGTAAGGACAAGATTTGATCTGCAGTATCTGTGGTAGTGAACTCAATGCATCCCTGCACGATGTGGTGTTGGACAGGAACATCTGGGAGGTTGGGGGCACAGTGAGTGGCTGCTCTCCCATACAGGGACACAGGTCCCTGCCTCTGTCCCCACTCTCACAAATGACACAGGAGCTGATAATGAGCTAAAAAACCGCTCCAGGACAGTGTTTGTCGTCTTGAGGAAGCCATAAGGAGACAGCAGGTGCCATTCAGGGCCAGCAGGATGGACCCAAACAGAGACAAGGAACCAAAATCAGCCTACAGCTCTGGACAGTGGGGCCACCACGGCCACCACCAACTGGTCTTAGCTCAGGTCTGGGTGACTTGTGGGGCAAGATGTCAGTGAGGGTGAACAGCCCATGGCAGGAGGGTCCAGAGTGCAAAACTGGACAATGCTTCTCCATGAAAAAGATTAAGGAACAGGAAGAAAAAGTTCTGTTAGCCCTGGTTCCCCTCCTTTCACAACACCATGGGCAGGGGACAGGGGGTCAGCAGGGGGACAGAGGCTGAGGAACCTCGGGCTGGGGATCACCAGGTCACCACGCACCGTGCACCATCAGCTTTTGGTGCAGAATCTGCCCTCAGCCACTACAAAGTGACCTTTGAAGGTGCATCCGTGAGTTTCCAGGTGAGCATCCAGTGCTCTCCAGCAAAGGCTGGAGAAGGTTCTGCGATCACCCAAACCCGCACAAAGGCTGGCGGGGGCTGCGAGCCCACCCAGCGGCACGGAGATAATGGCCCGAGTGAAGCACCGCATCATTAAGGGCTCCGAGCAGAACGGCGAGGGGATGTGGAGCACCGCGAGCACAAAGATCTGTTCCCAATGCCGTAGGTGACGCGGCGGACATAAAAGTTGTCATGGGGACAAGGAAGAGAGGCGAGGAGTGCTCGCAGAGGATGTGCACGCCAGCCTGCCAATTAGCCAGGGCTTTTTGAGTCAAGTGATTAGGGCCGGGGGAGGGGGTGCGGGGAGGAAATCCGCGGTGCTGCCGCAGGGCGAGGGGAGATGCTCGGATGCTCCTTGAGCACAGCGAGCGAAGCTCGGGGTACATTCGGGAGCTTTCAGAGCGCCCGTTCTCCTCGGGGGAGGCTTTTACTGTGTCCCCACTTTCTCGATCCCTGTTTTTAAAGCCACCCGTGCCAGGTTTGGGTGACTGGTTGGTACCTGCAGGGGTTGATGTCCCCAGAACGTGCCGGTGAAATGATGGGCAACGTGGTGATGCGCGGGGTCAGTGCCCTTGGGAAAGGCAAGATGCTTTCCCAAAGGCTGGAGAGGGCCCTGAGCAGCCTGGTGCAGCTGGAGATGTCCCTGCTCACTGCAGGGAGTTGGACTGGGTGGCATTAAAAATCCCTTCCAACCCAAACTGTTCTGTGAGTCTGTGCTGGTACTCTGGCTCCTGAGAGTCAGTGGAGCTTGCCGCAGGTGACTTTAGTAAAACAGCTTTTCAAAAGGTCTCTTTTTGTTCGGAAAATACCAAAGTTCTCCTCTTCACAGAAGCTCCGAGGGAGACTTTGGCATTTACAAGTCACTGAATAGTCTCCATTGGCAAAAAAATCAGCACCTCACCTCGGGTGGGAGAGCAGGGACATATCTTGATCCCAGAAGGGTGACAGGGAGGCTCAGAGCCATGAAAATTTAAGTGCACATAGGTCTGGTGCAGTAAGAGCAGGGACACATCCAGAAGGACCTTGACAAGGGTGCAAATTCTTCAACTAATTTAAAAATTACAGGTTTGGGAGATAACTGACATTTCCCAGCTTTACACTGTTACAGTAGAAAGCAAAATTATTTCTCTGTTGTTCTAGCTTCAGGGTGGGAGGGAATTATGAAAACACTAACACCAAACTCTTTCTGCCTTTCAGGACTTTTAAAGAGGAGAGAGAAGTAATTTGATTTTTATTTTTAATTATCTAGAGACAAATCATACCAACAGAGACCTTTTATTGCATGTTCCAGCCTGGAGCTATTTTTTTATATCAGGAATATTAACCCCCTGAAATAGAATTTATGATAGAAACACTGACATGGTCTTATCTATTAAATAGAATTTATGATAGAAACACAACATGGTCTATAGTTGTGAAAAGCTATGACTGTGCAATCTATAATATCTCCACATCCTCTTCCCTTCCTGTCTCCTCTGCTCCCATCCTCACCAGGACATAGGAAAAAAAGTAGTATTTGAGAAAATAATATTAAAAAGCTTTTTTTAGGCCAGAAGTCTCCTTTTTTATAGAGTATTTTGATAAAAACCACTGATATTAGATGCCCGAGGGGAGCAGGGGATGCTGCACAGCAAGGCTGGGCACAATGCATTTTGTCTGGCCCTTACTGAAAATGGCCCCTGCTCCTGAGAGCTATTAATATCTTTAGCACTAATTTGTCTGATCACTTGGCTATTCTTTCAAGCTGTTGGAGAAACACCAGTTCAGCAAAGCTCTCTTAAGAGGTTCTTTCAAAATGTGTATTGTCTATGGTGTGTGATTAAGTGTACTTAGCACTAATCACAGCAGTCCTTGCCATCCACCAGCATATTCTATTAATATCAACTAATCCTGCCGCTTTTTCCACCTCTGTGATAAGGAGCAGGTAGGTAACTAACACTTTTCCTGGCACCAGCCCCACGCTGGTGATGGGGCACAGAGAAGTCCAGGAGCCACCACAGAGGAATTTGGGGCTTTTCCAATGACCTTAGTGACCAAAGGGGCTGCCACTGACTCACCTATAACTCCAAAAATCCCTGATTGCATAGAGGACACAGCACAAATTTTATTTTTTTCATGATGACCCCGTGCAATGTGACAGCCTCCATGAGGTTTTAGTCTCAGCAGAGGCTCCTCAGTTATAGTTATGAATATCTCAGTGTCTAAATGATCCAAAATCTGGATTTGGCAAAGCAGGGAACACAGAGGAGACACAGCCAGCAAGGATAGTCTGGGCCTACAAAAGAGATGATGAAAAAATATTCACGATGAGCTTTGCCTCAAAAATGCAGATTGGGTAGAAAGGATTAAAGTGACCCCAATTAAATACAATTTCACCTTTCACCTTAAATACATTTCACCTTTCTTTAGGGAAGGCAACCTAAGAGAGCACTTGGGGAACCCAGCTGTGGAAAGTAAGTTCCTACTGAAAATGCGGACTTTGGAGGAGACAGCAGCAAAGCTGAATACAGGATTCAGAGGAAGATATCTAAATGAAAATGTCAAAACCAGACTCCTCCCTTCAGGAGCAGAAGTGGGAACGGGGAAATTTGGATGCCTGCGAGCCCTTGACCACTGGCTCAGGATCCAGCCTCACCAAGAATTTGCTCATTTGCTCTTTCATTCCCTCACAAATCATGGAAATTAATAGGAACCTCTCTCACTACATTCAAAACAGCCCCTAAAATGTAGCATAAAAATAGCACCCAGGTTCTCCAAAAGAGTTGGCTTTGCTGTGTGCTGGCAGCGAGTTCCCAGCTGTGTCTCTACCCAAAAATAAAGTGTGAACCTTTATCCAGGCTTTGGATTATTTGAGATGGACAAAAATGTGAAATGAAAAAGGGTTATGGCCCAAACTAGGCAACAAGAGCTTGGGAAAAGATGCCAAGTGAAGAAGAAAATAACATATCTACAGTGCCCAGAGGAAACCTGGCAGGTGTCCAGGTTATTTCCAATTATTGCCATGAGCCCCCTCCCCAAAATTATCCTTCCTCCATGACATTGCCTCTTCAACGCAGCAGCTGGAAGCTGGACTCCACCAGAGCTCCTCGCAGGCAGGTTTTGATCAGCTCTTTGAAAGGAGAAGGGAGGGGATGGAAAAGCAAAAGCAGAGCGAGAGAAGTGGGGGCAGGAAGGGAGAAGAGAGAAAAAAAGGGCGGAAATAAAGAAAAAAAAGGAGTTCCAAGTTGAGCGCAAACATACTTGAGGTCAGCAGAGTGGGCAGCCATGAGGTTTCTGAGGCTCTTGTCAGCAAGAGGACAACCAGAAAGGCTGAAAGAGAAGAGATGGAATATCTGGATAAGCAAAAAAAAAAAAAAAAAGAAAAAGGAAAAAGAAAAAGGGCTGGGGCATGGGGAGGGAGAGGGGCAACAGAAGGGGGGAGGAAACAGAACCAAACTATCCACTTGGTCACAAACTATACCAAAAGAAAAAAAAAGTTGTCTTTAGAGTTCAAATATGAAAAAAAGGTTGACCCACCTGCGGTGAGAGGCATAGTTCCCCGTTATGTGTCCGCTGCCGTCACAGCCTGGGGTTGGGCAACTGGGAGACAACAACAAAGAGCGTAAGTGTGGGAAAGGAATGGATTCCCTGAGACCCACGGATGGGCAAAGCCAGGGGAGCCTCCTCGGGGTCTGTCTGGGGGTCCCAGTCCAGCCCTGCTGCCTGACCCCTTACACCAGGTCCATCCATGAGATCGCAGTGTGTGTTTACATGTTGGCATGGTTAGAACCAGCTGTTCCCCTTTCAGCCCCCCTCCCGCCCTTTTTATTTCCAAAAGATCATAAGAATCCTAAAAAGACAATTTGAAAGCAAATGGAGAAAAAAATTGTGGCAAAGGCAAAAAAAAAGTGTTTAAAACCTTTATTTGCCTGGAGGGCTTGGTGGCAGTGGGGGAATGACAGCAGCATTCCTGCAGCCCGAGCTTCAGTATTGCAGGAATCATCTTGTTCAGATTTCAGATCAGAATAAGGTGCTTCAGATTTCAGCTTTCTGAAATTATATTTGTTTTCTCCCAGCCCTTATAGTGGCAAAGAAAATTGGCAAACACAGTTTGCTGCAGAAAGGCTGTAACCTCTGGCTGTGCCTGGGGGTGATGGGAAGATCCAGGTGAGGAACACCCAGCTGGAAGTGGCACAAGGAGTACAGCCAGACCCAGAACATCAGACACAGGGGGAGAGTCTGCTCCTGAGTTAACTGCAGCTAATTCATTAAAGCCCTTGGGCCAGAGAGGAACAAGGATATTAAATGGGGAGGGAAGGCTCAGGGCTGCCCACACCACCATTTATTTATTCCGGGGCTGTTTCCATTTAGGAAATTTCTCTACCATGACAATAAAATTAAAGCACAGGAGGACTTCAGGGCTCTGCCTCAGAAATTGCTGCTCACATCACTGCTGGGTTTAAAAAAAATCTTTTGAGGTTTGTGTAGGGCAGCTGGTCTGAGCTTTGCTCATTTAGGGAAGATGCTGCTGCTCTGCCCCCACAGATCTCCTCCTGCCTGGCTGCTCCCTCAGCCTCCTGCCTGCAGATAATGAGTGAATTGGATGAGATCAGCGAAACAGTGTCCACCAACTCTCCCTGTGTCATGTGTAGGAGGGTCAGATGCACAGGAAAGGAGCCAGGAACAGCTGGGATGCCTGGGAGGGGAAACCTCCCCATCACAACCTCCAGGCTGATCCCAGCGTGCTCTTAGACCAGAGCCAGGTCCAAGCTGCCATGTTTGGCTCAAACTCTTAAACTGGAGCCATTCCTGTGGGAATCCATGTGGATGCAGAGCCATACTCCATCTAATAGGGCAGATCTGGGTCTGTGCTTCCACCCACATGATGAAAAAAGACAGATGTGAGCTGGTCAAGGTCTCTCTCCAATGCAAAATGCAGCACCAGAGCAAATTGCTGCAGCCTCAGGTCACAGTTTGCGACCCTGCAGGATCACAATGCTGGAATCATTGCTCTAAGCCAACAAATCCTGTCTTCTCAATGAAGCATCTTGTGTTCAACACCTCCTTCAAGAAGGTGCTGAGATCCCTTGGGTGCTCTTGGCTCCACAGCATCAGCCACTGTCCCAAAACAGGGGAGCAGGATGTTGGGTAGGCACCATCACTGTGCCAGAAATACTCTAGCAGGAAAATGCCAGGGAAAACCGGCCCTGAAAGGAGCTTCCCACAACCCTGTCTGCAAATCCTGAGAGCACCAAACTCTCAGGTTTCCTTCATCACTGCAATGTAAGACCATGTTTTGCCTCATTGATCAGCAGTTTTAGGAGAATGAGTAAGACCAATCACAGAAAGAAAGGTAACTACAGTTGTTATTTTTAAAATGTATTTACTAATTTTGTTTCCTATCATCCTGGCTAAGTACACACTAATAGATTTTGGAGGGAGAGACAAGAAGGCAGGACTTACGTGAGCAGCTCTTTCTTGATGTCCTTGGAGAGGAATTTCAGCTTGAAGTTGGTTAAAGTAACTTCACCTGGGTATTTTCTCTCTTCAAAGTTCTCCTCTGACACTTCTTGCTCATCAGCTTCCGAGGAGGCAAAAGAGTGAGCAGCAGGCTCTGACTGCAAGGAAAGGGCAGAGTTGTTCTGTGGGCATTGCTGCTGAGCTGTGGTGGGAAAGGATCCCAAGTTCATCCCAGTTAAGGGTTTGTGCAGCATTGCCAACCCTCCTGAGCCCCTGCAAGCACCTCACAGTTCCCAACCTGGACATCCAACAGTCTGTAATATCCTGGTTTTATAGGAAAAATGTGTAAAACACGCCTGTATGAGGATTTACACATGGCTTTCCCGAGATCTCAAAGGGATGAAGATCAGTGCAATCCCCTCACACTATTCCTCAGCAGCCTCCCCATGAGCAGAGAGGCAGGTGATACTCCCAGAGCTGGGCCCCTCACCCCATCCAGGGGGTCACAGCTGGATTCCCCACCTTCAGGATTAATGTCAGTGTCATGCGGGGCTGTAGCTGCTAATGGCAGATATAAATCACCCTGGGAAACATCACCAGGGGCACCACTGGTGAAAGGGACCAGAAAGGATTTACAGGAAGAAAAGAGAAAAAAGCACTGCAGGCCCAGGGCAAGGAAAGTGCTGGGTTCTTTCTTTCCAACTTCCTGCCTTGTTGTCCCTGGCTGACATCTGATAGCACTGACCAAGCCAGGAATATTTTTCTCTTTGGTACAAAGGCAAAACTGGGAGCTCTGGGGGGAAAACTGGACAACTGTGCAGGCAAACATGGCATCCAATGTCCCATGAGTTGTTACTCAAGCATCAAGAGCCACCGCTCACCTCCTCTGGCTCCTCTTCCCGCTGACGGTTTGGTTTCGTGTAGTCAATAGGCCCGTCCCACTCATCCTGGCGGGACGTCTGGCTGGACTGGGGGGAGGTCATGGTGCTGCTTGTGGCACTGGTGCTGTTTTGGCGCTGGGACACATCTGGGGACTTCATGCTGGGACTGCTGCTGCAGCTGCTGCTGCTCGGGAAGGTGCTCTCCCGTTTGCGGTGTTTGTTCATACTCAAGTCCAGAGTCCCATTTTCATCCACCTCAATGTCCATGGACTGAAAGGTTGGAAACAAACCCAGTGTTAGCAGCTGCCAGAGATTCCCCATGGAGATCCTGTCCCTGTTTGTCTTTTGGAATGCAGTGGGCAGGTTTTCATGTCCTGTCCTCTCCACCATCAGGTAGGAGGAACTGAATAAAAAGTGATGCTCTTTCCTCAATATTTCAGGAAGGCATCACAAAAATGCACCCCAGTACTACCAGCAATGGGGCATTTTGACTCCATTGATTGAACACAGGCATCTAGTGCCACTTCAGATGCCCCACGGCATTCAAAACATCTGCCCAAGGCTGTAGGTGCAACACAGGACTTCTGGAAAACCTGTTTTCCTCTGAAAAATAGCTGGGGGTCAGGCTGGGTACAACTGAGGAATCTCAAATGGCATCAGACACAGATCAGTGAGCAACTGAAACCAGCTCTGAGAATCTCTGAATCATCTGGTTTGGAAAAGCCCTCTTAAATAATTTAATCCAAACATGCACCCAGCACCACCAAGTCCACCACTAAACCGCATCCCCAAGTGCCATATCCACATGTCCTTTAAATCCCTCCAGAGATAGTGACTCCATCATGGCCATGGACAGTCAGTTCCCAGGCTTGAAAATCATATAAGTGAATAAATTTTTCCTAATATCCAATCTAAACTTGAGGCTTGGCTTGGGAATGATGTTTACCTCACATGGGTAATTTGAACCACAGCAGACTAAAAGCCAAGATTCCCTCCTCCAAACCCAAACCAGGGTGCAAAAGGCTGATTTGGGATGAGTGTCTACATTCCCTCTATATTTAAAAAAACAAAATGCAAGGAAGGATATACCAAAGTGTTTCTCCCATCCCAAACTTCAAGTCTGGCCCCTGGGCAGTGGTGCCTGAACACCTTCACCCACCTTGCTGGGGGCCTCTTGCTGCTTGGTGCTGAGATTCTCAGGCATCTCCCAGCAGCGGGTGGAGAGGTTGAGGATGGCGGTGGCCGCCATGTGCGCAGCCTCAGCGTCGTGGGAGTAGTCGAAGCCTGTGGAGGAAGATGAAGTGCTCTTCACGTAACTGCTGGAGGGGCTGTGGCTGGGGGAAGAGGCCTTTGGAAAAGGTTTGGCTGGAATAAAAAGAGAAGGAACAACACAAAACTAATGTATAAGTGGCATGAGCAGCAGGGAAAGGTTAAGTCAGTGTGACATGGTTAATGTATGCACAGTTCTTGGGGTTATTCCCAGTCCAAGGGCTGGTTTGTTGCCTGGGATGTGCAACAGGAGCAGTGCTGGCTGCAGCTTGTGCTTGGTGTGAAAGGTTAATTCATTAACTGACTCTGCCATCAATACCCAAAACACAAGTGCTTTTCGTCATTAGAGCTGCTCCTCAGTGGAAGCAGTTAAAGGAGAAAGCTTAGAGAAGCTTCCTGGCTCTTTTTTTATTGTTCTGTCTCTGTCAATAAGTTATCTGCAGAGCTGCCTTTTGGGGAGATTTCTAGCAGCATGTTTGAAAACTTAAAATTTATAAAATTGCATTAATATAAAAAACATGGCCATAAAATATGAGCTTCCAAGGATGACATCGGTGAAATATGGATTTTCTGACAGCTGACATATCATTTAAATATGCCAGAATAACAGGATTTATTAGACAGCTGCACACAGCCACACTGCTGCTCTGCTCCTGTATGTCACAGCAGTGCCAGCCTGGAGATGCAATTTCTCTTCATACCCTGTGAAATGAAAGTATATCTCAGGGTGGACGCACAATAAAACTTCCCCTAATAATAATGAATAGTTCTGTATTAATAGAACTTGAAGCTGGTCCCACTTAAAGGGCCCTCAGTAGTTCCAGTGGGTGCAAACAGGATATTATCAGATTTAGAACAGTCACAGGATTGTATTCCAAATCAATTATCAAAATCTTCAAATACTTAATTCATTCCACAGTGCTCCTTCTGGGGGAAACCATCCCCCCTTTAGTGGGAGGCTCACCCAGGGAAGACTCATAAGCTTTGGCCTGATCATGGCAAAGCAAAGCCAACCTCAGCTGATGCAGCCACAGAGCAAAGTGATTTCATTATTCCCATTACAAACTCGTAATATAAGACACTATAAAATACTAATCTTCCCCAGCACTGCTTTCTTCCTTGTTGCGTGCGTATATAATGCATATTGACATTAATGGGAGTTATGCACACACATGCGGGGGAATATAAATCCCTCTGGATGAAGATCTCTTTAAAATAAGTTCTCAGTGAAAGGAGCAGATTTCCCTGCTATGATTGGCAATCATATTCATCTTGTCGCTTTGATTAACTCATTGGAGGTTTGCCCACATGGTTATTCTTGTGTCTGGCTGCTTGTTTTCCTGTCCGGTTTAATCCATGTTTTCGAGGCGGAGCACGGGTATCCGCCAACCCAACCTGACAATATCCAGGAACGGGAGATGCCAATTTCAATTTCACACCGTAGGCTCAGCGATGCTTTTCCATTTCATAAGTATTTCTACCACTAATAGACTCACAATCAGCAAATTAGTGAAATAAGTGATGGGAAAAAATAGAAAGGATTATCCTAGTGAGTCTGCTGGAATTATTTTTGTCAGTACAATTACCCTGAAAATTCTTTGCTAATATTGCAAATAACACAATCTATTCAGTGAGAGAATCACTTGTACTGGGAAACAAATTACTTTTCCATCAGCCCTAACCCAGGATGACAGTGGCAGTTGTGCTCTCTGGCCTCCATCCAATTTCATTGTCTGATCCTGTACAGATTTAGTACTGTAATAAAGGGTGCTCCCATTGTAGTGCAACAACCGGGATGCTTTCAAGTACGAGCACTTTTTTAGAGAGCAGCTGCATCAGGATTAAACAGGATTGTGGAAGTGGGATTAGCCAGACAGAAAGCCCTCTTGAGGCTGCTGACTTCTACAAACTGGGCTCCTAAATATTTTTTCTCCCCATCAAAAAGATGTCTTGAGGTGCGTGGTTGGTGTCAACACATTTGCACGGGCAGTGTCCCCAAGCAGTGCCCCTCCTGCCCCTGGCAGCCCAGCCCCTCAGGGTTTATTCAGCCATTTCATTCTCACCCACAGAGTTATAACCAGTGCAAGATCCTCGGAAGAGAGCAGAGGTGGGTGGCTACAATAGGAAAGAGCTGGAAGATAGGGGTGGGTGATCGATAGGTAGAGCTGGAGAGCAGAGCACAGCAGGGAAGACAAATGGGGGGAGTGGGTCATATATAAGATGGAAGAGAAGAAAACTGTAATCCATTTAGCCAGATGAGGAAAGCCAGATCAATAGATATGAGCTGCAAAGCAACGGGGACCAACTGAGGACAACTGTGTAACTTATCCCACCTTGAGACATCACTCAAATTAATGTTCCCACCACAGCTCTTCCAAAGCTGAAGCCAAAGAGACTCTTCTCCAAACAAAGCTTTCCCAGCAGCCATGGACTCCTCTCACCATCAGAAGTGCTCACCTTGGGACCCCGCTCACCCTCCCCATCCCAGGAGGGTCCAGCACCTCAGCCCAAAGACTATCCCATAACCCCAAAGCCACGACCCCAAAAGCCTCGCAACAAGGTGAGAAAGGCAGAAAAAACAAAAAAACAGGTCCATCTATCCCTGCTCCCAACTTACATTTAAAGGCTTTAGGTGAGGTTTCGCTAGTCTGAATCTTTGGGGCAAGCATGCGTTTGCCAAAAACCTGAGCATCAAAACTTGCATAATCGAAGGTGACCTTGGAGTACTTCTCCAGCTCCTTGGCCAGGTTGGCCCGGGGGGTTGCTGGGACCATGTTGGGCCGGTAGCTTCCATACTGAGGGATCTCCAGTTGCTTCACAAAGCACATAGGCCTGAGGATGAAACAATGAACAGCAATTATTTCTCTTTTCCTTGACAAGGTGACTGCTGAGAGGGGACCAGACACGATGGGGGCACAGCTGCACCTTGTTCCTGAGGGCGTACTGGGGATGAGGAGGCAGTGACAGCCCTTTTGCTCTCCCTCAGCAGTTCTGTGTCTGGTTTGGATCTCAGACTCCATTTTAATTTTTTCCATCCTTTTTTAACTTCTTTTTTTTCCTTTTTCTTCTTTTTAAGCAAAACACCAAGGTGTCAACCTCATCCAACATAATGTTTGTGCAGGCTGTCATGGCGTGGCAGCATTTTCCAAAAGAGTACAAGCTTGGGCATCACTCCCTCATGGGATTCACGACACAGGGTGGCACACAAAGGCACGAGGACCCCAGTTCAGCTCGGCTCCCCGCTGGAGGTTCATTGCAGAGGCACCAGGGCCTCTCCCCTGCCTGCAGCCCCTCCTAGAGACCCGCTGCTACGGGGCTGCCTATCATGAATCAATTTGTCTTGCATATAAATTGTATATAAATGGCCTATTGTTATTCTCCTTCCCATGACCTCTTTCCACCAGAGAGTCCTCAGAGCGGGAGCTCCTTGGAGCATGGACCGTCCTCGTGATGCACTCAGAGCGCTCTGCGCCCGGCGCAGGCTCCGCTGCAAATAAATAAGTAATCGCCCTAAATGGCCTTTCCAAAGTAGTGAGTGCTGGAGCACCAGGGTGCTCAGCAGTCCTGGGGAGCAAATAAATAAATGAATCAGAGCTCAATGCCTTTGTGGGAGGGCTGCTCGGGGCTCACACTGCGGTTTTTATCCTGTTCTCGTTGCAAAATAACCAACCATATTCCAATCCATCTGCAGCCTCATGAATCACATCAGCTACAGAAGCCAGCATCTATCAGGGACATCCTTAATGGGAGACAGCGCTTTCTCCCAGGAAGAGAGAGATGGGCAAAGTATCAAAATTAATGTGACTCATTTGGAAAGGAGCGGCAGGTTCCTCTCCTTTGAAATGTGCAGGCTAAGGAAGAGAAGCAGGGGGACTTTAACACACAACTGCCATGGAGTGATTTGTGTGTAGCCTAAATCTCCTCCTCCTCCTCCCCATCCCCGAGCCCACCCTACTTATAACGCTGGTATAATAACCAGCCCTTGCTGGCAGTTTGTGCTGCAGAGCAATCGGCACAAGTGCCTTCTGCTGCACTGCTAAAACCCTTTGGCCTGTAGCCTCAGCATTAATTGATGCTACAGAAGCAATTCATTGTCCTCAATGCTCTCCCTGGGATCATCAATTAAATATCTCCCCACCTTGGCGAGACCTATGATCATAATAACAGGACTCAGCAGTAGCAAGATACAGCTGGAGGGAGCCGTGACGGCTGTTCCTGCGAGCGTGGTGGGACGGGAAGGGCTGGGGCAGTGTGGGGACATGGAGCTGAGCTTTCCTGTCCCCCTTACCTGAGTATCCGGTCAGAATTGGAGCTGGTCTTTGCAGGATCACCGGACTGGGTTTGTTGCTTTTCGTGCGATTTGGCTAATTTTTCAGCAGCAGCAATGGGGCACCCAGATAAACTGTGGGAGTTGGTTTGGGGGGGTTTTTTGAAGGAGAAAAGAGAGAAGGAAACCAAGTGTGAGGAATGAGCAGGAAAACCTCCATTTCAGGAACCCAGAGCTGCACTGAGCCCATGAGAAAAGTGTTTGCTTCCTCCACATTGAAGGAGTAATAAGACAAATTCACCTTGCACCTCATCAACACAGATCATGGAAGTTAGAGAATGGTTCAGGTTGGAAAGGATCTTAAAGACCTTGTTCCAACCCCCCTGCCATGAACAAGGACATCTTCCTCTATCCCGGGTTGCTCCAAACCCCATCCAACCTGTCCTGGGACACTTCCACGCACGGGGCATCCACAACTTCTCTAAGCAGCCTCACCAGGGCCTCCCCACCCTCGCAGGGAAGAACTTCTTCCAATCTAACCCTGTCCTCTGTCAATTTGAAGCCATTCCCCCTGTCCTGTCACCCTGTGCCCGTGTAAGAAGGAGCCAAAGCTGGTACCTCCTGTGCGTGTTGCGGTTGCTGTTGACGTGACCCTGTCCTGTGCACCCGGGCGTGGGGCATTTCAACACGTTCTCGTGCATCGCCAAGACTTCAGAGGGAGAAGGGGAAGGGGAGAAGGGAAGGGAAAGAAAAACAACTTAATAAAAATCAAAGAGAAAGAAAAAAGAGAAAATCATCAAGCCTTGCACGCTGGTTTCCTAGAAATCGGGAAACGTGAAATGCTGTAATTAGAATTTGCAGAGGGAAAAATAAAAGATTTACAAGGCAACAGTGCCCAGGTCAGCACTAGATTAGCATCTCTGTGCACAGCCTGAGCTTTCTCCTCATTTTCTGATTGCAATCCAGTTTCCCCCATCCAGCCCCTCCTTCCCACCCCTGTTTTGGAACCAGGTCTCCGGGTTTCAGGTAGCTTTAAGTGATTGAAGTTGTAGCTCTGCTTTTATCCTTAGGACTGGTCTTTGTTTGATTTTTTTTTTTATTTTTAATCTTCAGGATTATTGCTTCCTGCAGCGCTGACCTTAAAAGTAAAGAAAATAATTTGATCTGCAAGCTTTTGTAAAGCCCACAGCTTGTGTCAGTTATTTATTAATATTTTTGCTTGCATTCCAGCCTGTGAAGATAGCTGTACATTCTCCTTGTTTCTTCCAGTTCTGTGTTTATGTCAGGTCTGCAACCTTTGAAATTACTGATAAGGAAAGGCTCCTCTTTTTTTGGTCTATTATGCCATTATCATAAACATACAACATTGATTTTTATGTGTCTGTACAGGGAAAGCTATTTAGGATGTTGGTAGAGAGGTAGAAATAAAATCTCTCTCTGTGCATATGTATATACCAAAATCTGTTATGAGGAAGATAAATATTTTCTGTAGAATAGGTGAATCTTGGTATAGCACCTCAGGAATTTTGCAGTGATGAGAGCAAAGGAGGCTCAGAAATCTTGCACATCCTGAATGACTCCTCTCCTTTCCTGCATGGCAACATATCTGGACAGCAAGGAAGAAAAATATCTCCTTTTTCCCAACATGATGTCCCAAGCAGGGAAAAATCTGTGGCTTTTAGTACAAACATGTGCACTGCTTAACACACCCTGAGGGGGGTGTTTTTAAAGCCCCTCTTTGATTTTGAGAAAAGGGACCTCATTCTCCACAGGATGGTGCTAAAAATCCTTAAGAAGGACAGGACTTCCAAATAAATCCCCATCATGTTTCCTGTGAGTAGTAATAACATTTTGGTGGAGAGCAGTACCCAGGATCAACCTGGAAAAGCACCATCCCATGCCAAAAATTCTTGTTACGCTCCAAGGAATAATGTCAGACTTTTTCTAAGGACTCCGTCATAAAATTAATATCATTTGAGAAATTCCCCTAGGAAATTAGGCTCCAGACTAATTGAAGCAGCCCTCGGTATCCCACCATGTACTCACTCTCAGGGGGGATCCTGTCTTTGTGCGGACAACCGGAGAGGCTGCGATGGTGAGGGTAAAGTCCCGTGACATGGCCAGTCCCATCACAGCCAGGAGTTGGACATTTGATTTCTCGCTTCTCAGGTCTTGAAGGATCTAAGGATTGTGGGGAAATGGCAGTGGGAAGGAGGTTAGTGGATTTGGAGGGGAAGAAGTGGGGAAAAGTGCTCAGGATGCTTCTCATCACTTTTCCAGTCAAGCAGGGGGAAATTTTTGGGTTTGCAGGGGTTGTTTTTTTTCTGGGGGTGGAAGTGTAATGTTGGAAGTTTCAAAAATTGAAATCAGCAAAGTAATTTGAGGAAATAACATGACTCAGAGCACAAAGCCGCTCACAGCGACCAGCTCAGAGTCAGAGGATGCTGAAGTCCTTGCCACGTCCCTCATGTTGCTGTGGCCGGATTCCCACCACTACTTTAAAACCCACTTGGATTTTAAATTAGCCCTTCTGCTCAGGCTGAGATTTTCAAGGTTAACTGACAATTTAGCCTAGCAAATCCTCTGCTCAGAGGGAGAAAGCCTCATGACGGTGTAGAGGACACCATCATTGTGTGCATTCACTGCTGACCTCTAGGATGTCCCCATCCCTCTGGGCATTGAGGATTTGTGGTTAAATTCTGCCTGTGGGCTATGAACTCCCCCCCATCAGCCTAATAGTCCGTGCTGAGCAGACAAGTTCAGCTCTTTCACCAGGGATGGGAAGGAGGGAGATACACAAAGGTTTGTCCTGTACCTTTGCCGTAGTAGCTCTTCCGGATGCTGTCCAGCGGTTTGTTCTGTTTGTCCTCCACCTGGAAGTGCTTCACGTGCTCTCCTGGCAGCCGGCTGGGCTCCCGCACAATTTTCACCTGCTCGGCTTTCAGGGCAATGGCTTGTTCCAGCAGCCCCAGGTTCCCCCTGGTCATCATGTCGTACATCTCTGACTCGTCAGTCACGGCAGATTTCTGGGAGCGGGCATCATCATCCTTGTCGTCATCCGACCGGACCTCCACGATGACCGAGTACTCGGGCTTGGGGCTGAACTGCCCTTCACAGTGGCTTTTCTGGGTGTCCTGAGAAGTGTGAGGAGCTTCCTCGCAGATCACTTCAGGAGCCATCTCCTCCTCCTCTTCATCCTCCTCTTCTTCCTCTTCCTCCTCATCCTCATCCTCTTCCTCCTCTTCCTCCTCATCATCCTCCTCCTCCTCCTCATCCTCCTCATCCTCTTCCTCCGCTTCAGCCTTTTCCAGCTTGCAGGACTCCTCTCCGTTCGCATCGTCCCGGGGCTCTGGACACAACTCGCTGCTGCGCTCGCTGGTGACCTCGATGACCTCCTCTGCGTCCTCCGTCTGGATGATGATCTCCTTGTCGCACTCCTCCTCCACCAACTCCTCTCCTGCATCCTCGTGGACCAAATGCACAACGTTGGATGCTGGCTTGGAGCCCTGCAGCTCTGCTTCAGGCAGCTGCCCCTCGATGGCAAGCGTTTCCTCTGCTATTTGGCCTAAGTTGAGGAGAGAGTTGGCGATTATTTCTTGGTAGCTGCTGTAGTTGGCCTTGCTGGGCCCAGACGTGCTTGTGGCTGTGTTCTGTCCATAGTGGGTTGATTTTGCTGGGCTTCTCTCTGAGGGAGGGAAATCAAAAATAGAAATAAAAAGGGGAAAAGGAAAGAAAAGATGGAAAAGGAAAAAAAAAAAAAGGAGGAAATGAAAAGAGGAGGAAAAGAAGAACAGAGTAAAAGAGAAAAGGAAGGAGAAGAGAAAAGGCAGGAGGAGAGAAAAAGGGGGGCAAAGAAAGTAATTATATAAGCTCATAAACATCTCTTTGTCATACTTAATAGAAACCAGAGCCTGGCATTTCCACCCCTGGAGCAGCCTAATTTATTGCATTCAGGGATGGCAGGTAGAAAAGGGATTTCCACATGGAAGCTGTCATGTGACTCAGATGCACCATCTTCCCACTGCCTGCCCCATCAGCAGATATCGGACACCCCCTCCCAGTGCACCCCAACCAGGGCTCCAACCCAGTGAGCAAGACAGTGTCAGGACCCAGGCTGAACATCCATGTCCTTTTCCAGTCACTCTTCTCTTGGAAAATGGCCAGATCCAGCCAGGGAGGAGGCTCCTGCATCTTCCTCACCTCACAGCAAGCTCCTCTGTGCTTCCCCTGGGTCTTTCCCTTGGGAGCATCCCTGATGGACAAGCTCTCACTTTTAAGACACCAGAGGCGCTGTGCCCTCTCAGCTTAACCAGAGCGTTGCCATTGTGCTTCTACCCAACGGAATAATTGAAGGACCCATCCTGTACATAATTCAGAGGAGCTATAACTCCTGGCTGTTAACACTTCCTGCCCTTTCTTCATCTGCAGAACACAGCTCTGCAATCAATAATGTTAAAGCACCTTCTGTTGGCTCGGGGCTGTGGGTCTCCTCCTGCTCCATCGCCTCTGCCTCGTCTTCCTCCAGCATCCCCTCCGACTCGTCAGAGCCGGACTCCTCCTTGGCCTCGGCCTCCTCGCTGCCGTCGCTGTCGACGTTGTAGCCTTCATCCAAGGCCAGTTTGAGTGGATGGGATTTCCTCTTCGACACCAGATGTTCAGCCTCTGCATCCTGAAGTTTCCTCTTCTTGGCTAGAGGGCAGCTTTGTAAACTGCAGATGGGATCAAGGAGCAGAGAGGAGGAATTGCCCAGTGAGAAAGGCCTGGCTACCACATCCCAGCCAGTTAGGCAAAGGCAAGTGGGACAAAGACACAAATACTACCAGAAAAACCATCCAGCACCCCAGATTTTTAGCTGGTTTAACCCTTCGTGGCCAGCTGTGCTCTTGGACCTTAACTTTGTGCAACTACATCAACTTTTTTCCAGAAATCAGCACACAGATGCTGGGGTGCAGCATCCCTGCAGTCATTGTCCAGGGAGCAGCAGGACCAGCAGCCCCCAGCACCAATGTTGGTGATGGGCACCATGAAACCAGGCATGGGATGCAGAACCCTCCACCAACTGCTCCAATTTCACCATTATGGGTGATGAAAACCCTCAGTTAAGGCTGGCATGGCCTCCAAGGCAGCCAGTGTGTTCTCATTTCCCTTCTCCATCCATAGAGGCACCAGGCAGACCAAAATCTCTGCCCTTCAGCAGCTTCCACCAACCCCAGACAGCTGAGTCAGGTACTTCTGGCCAAGTTTGGGGTCTGTAGGAAGGCTGCTATGAGTCTGGAGAAGCAAATCCCCCCCAGGATCCCTTAGGGACTGATGGAGAGCCAGAAACAGACAGATTTGGGGCAGACAAGTTGGTTGCTTCTCTGAACCAGTCTTGCTGCAGTGAACGCCTGTCTTTGGGTCTGTTGCTCACATTTTTCCGTCCCCACTGCCTCCAACCCCGTCTCACCTTCTGTGTCTCGCATACTTCCCACGGATGTGTCCTGAGCCATTACAGCCTGGGGTTGGACAGCTTGGGAGGGAAACAAACAACCATCAGGAACAGCAAGAGCACTCTGAAAATTCATTCTTAATTAGAGTTGTATAAAGTACAGTCAGATAAACAGGTCCTGTGCCCAAGGAACAAACTAACTGAAGAGAATTTCCTTCAAATGGTTCGGTTTGTAGCTTTGAATTCCAAGGGAGGAGGGCAGGAGAGCAGCCTTGCAGTTTGCTAAAAATTAATGGAATTACTCACCCCATTTAATTAGATGAACGGTTTGCTATAGTTTTATGAGTATGTTTAATTAAAGATTTGCATGTGTGAGAGCAAGCATTTAAAGGCAGACAGCTACTGCACTCTGCCTCCCTGCTGCCACTTTCCTGTTTTCTTTTTCTCAGGAGGAAAACATGGGCTTTCCCCTTGTCTGGTGGCTTGTCAGGGAACTGGGGCTCCTTACAATAAGAAATGGGTGAATTTTTGGAGAGAGCTGGAGCTTTATCAAAGAGGTTTTAACCAGACATTTTGGATGGAGATCACCAGGACTAAAATCCTCAGAACTTCACTTTTGGGAAAACGGATGGGATTTAGGTGACTAGATCTCCCAAATCCCTGCATTTTTTTTCCTGCTGCTCTGCAGAAGAGGATGAGTTAAGGGCTTGCAGGGAGCTCTGAGCCTGCTCACAGCCACTGCTGCCTTCACTTGAGCATCCCTCACACGGGACCACACACCTCCCCTGCAGGGGTAATTAGTCCCAGCTTCAGGAGCTGTAAGGGCTCCAGATAAGAAGCATTAAAGCAAACATTTTCTGGCAAAACCAGATTATGGCATTGATTATAGGATGCCCAAGTGACTTGCCTGATGTCTGAGGAATTCTGGAGTCGTGTAGGATTAATAACCTCATTTAGCACTGTATCACCCTCAGCCTGGGAAGCTGGAAGTGCTAATGAAATCTCCCGATGACAGTGCAAAGGGAGAAGGCACAGGCAGCCCAGAGGGGATCTGGCCAGCCTGTTATTCTCCAAGTAAAGGACATGGGACAACATTAAGTAGTACCAACTGCCAAATCAGGCTTTAGGGACTCAGAATATCTGCTCTCAGTGGGGCTCAGCCCTTGCAGAAAGCTGAGGACACTGAGTGTCTGACTGCACTAATGGGTGCAGCAGCTCTGGGAGCACCGGCAGGTTATTAATGGTTCAGCTCCCCAGAATACAAGTCAGATCTTTGTGTTCAAAGAATATAATTCATCCCAAAACAGGACGGTGCTGCTGAGCTGTCAGGAGAGTAGGAATCCTTCCTTCAGGGACAATGGCTTGTTCTAGGTAAGCAAAGCTAATGCTGAGGGCAAATGGTGGCCACACATCCCCTAAGGGGACACAGCTTCCTGGGAAGGTGAAGCTGCAGCTCACTGCTCCTCCAGACAAGTGTCCCCTTCCTGCTGCCCCTTTGCTCGTGACCTGGCTTAAACCCCTGATGCTGAACATCCTCCAATGCCTCTCTTGTGGGATGGGTCCTGACTCTTCTGGCATCCACACACAGCCCCAGCCCCACCACACCTGGGCTCTGGCCTGGCAGGGAGGTGTCCCTTCTCTAACAGGGCACTTGAGGTCACAGAGAACAAAATATCATCCCACTAACATGTACAACTGGAAGAGGGAGCTTTGCTACTTATGATCTAAAAGTCTATTTAATTTTAATTGCCCTCAGTCCTGACTGAGGCTGCTCTGTCCCCAGCAGCCCGAGCCACACTTTCAGTGACTGCACACCAAAAGACAGAGAGGTGTTTATGTCACCAGTAACTTGCCTGAAAAAGGCCTTATTCAATGGGAAACAAGAGCAGCTCTGATGAAGATGTTACAGGCTTTTATAAGTTTTCCTGTATCAATTAAAGCTTATTACCCATCACCCCATTTTTGATGTGGTTAAATGAAGCCTGCGATGAAAAGTATGTAGGAAAGAGCCAAGTGCTTCAGCATTGAGGTTTGCCGAAGCAGGTGTTGATTTGGGATGTTTCTGGCTTCAGTGTGATGATTTAATGCCTTTAAAAAGCACCAGCACAAAGGTGATGCTCTACATGTTCTGGGCCAGGCTTTCCCTCCCCACTCTCCTTTGGGGAAGTTTCGTGTATTTTGGCAAGAGTCCCAAAAGGGGACACGGGCTTCGAAGTCTATTAAAGCTGCTCTCCATCCCTCAAGCGCCACTACACCGACCAGCTCTCCCCCTATCCGCAGCCTTCATCTGCTTGACAAAAGGGCTTCTTATTGTTATGCAGACGATGCCCTGCTTCCAATTAGTCGATTAATCGTCCAGTTATTCAGGCAATTAGGTGACAGCTGCAGAGATGGCTTTGTGGAGCACTCTGTCCTGCCCCTTAGATATGTCACCTGCTCCAATTACCACCTCCACTCAAGTGTTCAGCAATAAAAGTTGGAGAAGGGACATGCCCGGCGCGGCTCCTCCCGGCTCTCCAGAGTAATGGGAGAGTGGAGGAGCAGAAATGCTCTGAAATTGGGTTGGTTTAGGTCCAATTACGCTTTGACACACGCGGCTTTTGAAGGAAGGCTGCGAGGAGAGGCAGCCCCTACTATTAGTGCCTGTGCAGGTTAAAGGCTCCTACCTCTGGCACAAGCCCCTGTGCAAGGTTTAACGGGAGCTCAGAGGTGGGGGAGGCTGTTAGATCTAATGAGGTGCTCTGCAGGGTTGCAGAGGCTCTGCTCCTTTCTTTTGGCTGCTGCTGTTGGCATCCCAGAACTGCTAAATGGGTGACAACACGACCTCAGTGGCTGAACGGGGACATGGGGCCGAAGGAGCATCCAGCACCAGAAGTGATGAGACAAATATGTGGAAAAACCCTCTGGTTAGTAGGATGTTGACCCTAATGATCCTGACACACAAAATGTGGGCATTAGGTTTTGCTTGGGTTTAGATCTGGGGTAGGAGAGCAGATGGCTGGAGGGTCTCCAGTCTAATGTGATTCATCCAGAGCTCGGGTTTTCATTTCTTTAGCTCTTGTGATTCCTCTGATGTGTTGTGAAGTGACACTCCGAGGACTTGGACACAACCACCAACAGAAGCCCCACAGCAAGACCCCATTATTATTATCCCATGGGTTTGCTCCCCTCACCCAGGTCCCCGAGCTGAGGGGCTTCTCTCCAGCCAGTTCTACCATGGGACCCCCCATCCCTCCCACCAGCAAGGAGGAGCAGGGTCCTTACCTCACCTCCTGGCCGATGAGCTCCGTGGGCACTGGGTGAAGGGCAGGATGCAGCAATGGAAACAAACACAAGGTCAGAAACAAACCAGGGGTGCCTGGTTCCCCCCCAAGACTGGAACTCTCCTGCCTGCAGCTGGGTTTCTATCGCCTCCCCAGGCATCCCATTTGGAAAAGACAGGGCCAATCTATCCTGCTGTCCTTTGCTGCATGCCAGCCTGTAGTAAATTATAATCCTGCCTTGTAAATCCTCCCACCCGTGCTTATTTTCAAGCAGGTGAGTGCATGCTGGCAGCATCAGGGACTGCCTCTCTTCTTCAAATCCGTGATGACTTTGAAGTCAATGGAGCTATTCTGACATGCATGCATGTAACTCAAACATTGCTAAATAAAGACTGAGTTTTCTCATGCCTTCATCTCTCTTTTTGCCCTTTAAATCTGCTCTTCAATTTCTTTCACAGTTCACAACTATTTTCCTGCAATGGCCACATTCACCTCTGTAACACCAATATTTTTTTCTCCTCTCCCTGTCAGACCAGACCGATCCAGGAGCCCCTGCCAATGCTCAGACACATGACAGGGTTTTGTTACTTGGGCTTTAGGGTGAACAACAGTTTGTAGGATTTTTAGGGATTATTCCCCACTTGTGAATAAAAGGTCTTCTCACTGCTCACAACAAGAACATACAACAACTTCACATCGCAGCTGAAACCTTGCATCCAGCCAGGAATCCAAATAATCAAGAGGGATGAAAAAATCCCTCAGCACAAGTCTAAATTTGCCCAGGCTAAAAACCATAACACGTTTGCTCAATTTGTTTGAGCTAATTGGGTTTCCTGGGATCCAGCTCCCGGTGGGATGACTCACAAGCTTCAACAAACTGGAGGCAGTGCCGAGTCCCAGGGTGCAGGCAATAAATTACCTTTTCATATCAATAAAACCCAGATTCAAGCGTGGGGAAGGCAGGGTGTGAGAAAATAAATAGAATCAGGGCGCTCTCATTTGCAACCTGAATGAGCACCTTTGTGTACATGCAACAAAGCAATGAAATTCAAATATTCAAGCTCGGTTCAACACAGCTGGCAACATCTGGGTTTGGTTTTGTTTTTAGAAGGTGCAGATGCTGTGAAGAGTAAGGAGGAAGGAAGGTGAGGGCAGAAGGAAGGTGGTCCAGCCCAGCTGTAGGATGAAACTGCAGCCCCTGCAGCCATCACACCTTTCCAACCTTGTTGGTTCCTCACTTCCAGCCACCTTTGTCACTCGTCACATCTACAACCACAAAAATGAACCAAAAAATAGAGAGGCTGGTCTGTAACCATCACACATGGCTAAGGGACCACCCGAGGTGACACCCTGCGCTCTATCAGAGCCTCTCTCCTTCTCCTGGAGAGAAAGCACGCAAAGAACTGCAGTTCTCTTTTTTCATTTTTTTAATCAGGAAATAAATAGCAATCAATCTTTGCATTAACCAGTTGTTTGTCCTCCCATCCCTGCTGGGGGATGGCCCATTTGCTTCTCCAGTGTGAGCTACTTCTGCCAGGCGCTCTCAGATGTGCGACTTCAAAGCCGCTGGCAGAGTGAGCCTGATGAAAGCCCCGGGAGCTGATCTGAAGCTCCAGTGATTGCCATCCCCTACAGCAAAGCAGGCATGGGGGTGTTTTTTCCTTCTTTGCTTGTTATTTTCATTCAGCTGGGTGTAGAGGATGAGGGTTAAATATCATAAAGTTTTGTGGGTGGGACTTTTGCAGGTTTTTTAGAAAAATTTCAGTGGGCTTGGGGTGAGGGCAGTGAATACAACTTACAGAGATAAGCCTGGACTTGAAAAATCAAAGCCTGTTTGGAACAAGGAAAGTTCAGGGAGCTGAGGTCTGTACAGCCCAGTGCTCTTGCTCACCTCGGATAGACTTGGATCGCGTGCGTGCTCTCTTGTCATCATTTTCTAAACTCATCTGCAACATAAAGGAAAGAATCATTACTGAAAGATAAACAGAAAATTATCAGTAAAAGACAGTCTTGTACGTGGTTGTCACTTTGTGTAAATACTTGGGAGGCTGGAAAAGCTTTCCTGTGTTTTTGAGATGGAGGCTTCTTGCCTGGATGCTATTGCTCAACCCGCAGTGCCCAGATTTAGCAATTTTAAATTGATTTCCACATCCTGGGACTCAGGAAAGACTTTGCCTGTCAAGTAGCACAGAGGGACAAACACCCAGATGTGATGGTCTATGACAGCGAATGGCTGTGCCTGAGATAGTTCTTGTTAAGGACAGAGCTGATTTCTCTGGATTTACAGCACGGAACTGCTGTGAGCACCTGGGTGGAATGCCAACACAGAGTCAGAAATCTCTGAATGTGTGTCTGCAGCTGATCTCCTGCCTGAAAAGGGCAATTCTTCACAAGTGCCCTGAAGAACAACCTCTCCTCTCTGCTTAAATTTGCCACAAAGAGGACTGCATCTAAATAACCCACAATGTGGACATCAAACACAGGGTCTGCAGGGAACACGGGCATGAATAAGTAACATCAGGGACTTCAAAGTTCTGGATATTAATTAAACATCACCACACGCCACAAGGTAGCAGAAGGCTGAAGTGCAGCCACCTCTGGGGTGCGGCACCTTTGAAACCAGGCAGTGCCTGGAGGTGGGAGCAGGAAAGCAGGGACCTCCGTGGCATGGCACAAAGACATGGCTGGAATAATATAAATGGGATTTCATTAAAGTTGTCAAAGGAGCTGCTGAAGTGGTCAAAGAGCTGTTTTACGTCTCGCCCTCGACCCAGAGATGTAGGTGTTTGTGCAGGCAGGAGGGTTTGGTAGAAAATGCCAAGGGGGAATGGCAAGGTCGGGGTGTGAGCAGGGAGGGGGATCAGAGCCTCGTGGGTTGGGAAGACAATTTGGGTTCTACTGCAGTGTTACCATGTGGGACATTTCCTCCAGAGATTACAAGGAGACAGAAAAGGAGGTGAAAGAACCATTTACAAGTGGGATTTGACATAATAAAAAACCTCTCTGGAACATCCTAACAGGCCCAGTTAGAGAAGGAACAAACCAGCTCCTGTATTCTCTCGAAATGAGGAGGTTCAATGGCTCCAGCACCCCTGACAGAGCAGGAACAGCAGCTGCTGCTCCCCTTGGTCCAGGGGCAGGAAGGGACATGTGTGCAGAGCACGTGCTGCTCCACTGGCAGTCGGGGTGGTGCAGGTGGGGTATTTGCTACCGCATCTCCACATGCACCCTAAAAACCTTTCTTGGTGAATGCTCCTCCCACAGCCCAGCAGAAGGGCCAGAGCCCCTCACCCTCAAAGGAGGCACTGCCTGGGGCTTTCCCTGAGGTTTAGGGGCAGCAAGGAGGAAGGGAGGGAGGCTGGTGGGGCAGGCAGGGTCCCCAGCCCCATGAGGGACCACAGCTAAAAACCCCTCAGAGAGGAGGGATGAAGTTTCCCCAAGCATCTCTCTCCTTACACTGCCACCTTCGAGAAATTCGGTGTTAACATGCAGTTATTTGTTAGACAGGGAGGTTGGAGAGGAAAAAAAAAAAAAAAAGTGGGAGGGGTGGGAGGAATCAAAACCTGGAGCAATTTATGCATCCTGTCAGCATTCAGCTCATGGCACGGCGGTGTTGTGCTCCACGTTTATTACAATCTTCCCAATAACACAGCAGACAATTACTATAATTTGTATTTTTAAAGCCCCAGTTCCCTGCGGACCAATGGCTCCCGTTTAAAGTGTGGAGAGGAGCAGGTGTCACAGGGACTTCATTACATTTATGAGCCTTTCCACACTGCCGTGCACTGAGCTCGCTCCCTGATGCCGCCACACGCCACCAACACAACGGAGCCTCGGATTGCTGGGAGCAACAGGAATGTCAGAGAGGGCTTTTTCTTCCTTTTTTCCCTTTTTTTTTTTGTGTTTTGACAGTTGTCCCAGGGAAATGGGATGTATCAGGGTGGTGGCCTGGCAATATGGGTCTCCTGCAGATCAGATTTTCAAAGGGGTGGAGGAGGTCAGGCTGTGGGAAGGGCAGTGCCTGCAAGGGGCCAGCTCTGGCCAAAAAGAGGGACTGAGACCCACGCAGACAGCATGGAAAAGCAAAGCAAAATTTCATTTTTCTTAGCCAGGCAGGTGGGATGGGCTCAAGCTGCTTGTCTGTAAATGGGGGAGATCCCATTTCAGGTCACATTTGCCTTCAGGAGTTAAATATCATGTCTGAGCTGGCATCCAGGCTCCTCACTACACCACAGCACCTCAGAGCGGTTCCTCCCATTGCCTTCCACACCTCTTTTAAGCCAGGATCAAACACCCTGAGAAGATAGGAGCATGCTAGGGACCAAAGAATGGAAAAGCCAAATAAGCTGCCTTGCCTGGTCTATTATAAAAAATAATAATTAAAAAAAAAACCAAAACAAAACAAACAAGACTAAACAAACAAACAAAAAAACAATGACAACAACAAAAAACAAAAATAAAAAACAAACTCACAAAAAAAAACAAACAAAAAAAACCCCAAAAAAAACAACCAAACCAAAAACACCAGAAAACACCAAACTTCTAAATTTTTGGAGGCTTTCCCCATAGGGAAGACCTCATCACTTTTTTAGAAAAGTTGACAGCCTCACCACTGTGCATTTATAATGTTTCGCTTACATCACCGTTGGGATGGGGTGGGCTCTGCCCTCCCAGATTCTGTTTTCTACCATCAAGCTCCTTTTCTCAGCTTAAACCAACAGCAGGATCATCCTCAAAAACCATCATTTCCCTCCAAAGTGCAGAAACACCAGGAATAAGATCCATTTCGGAGCTCAGCCCCTGCTCCTCCCAGGCAACTTAAACAAGCGGCACAGCCATGGCTGCGCTCCCAGAGCCTCCGTGATATCAGGCTCAGATGCAGGAAGGTTACATGAAACCATTGTCCTTTATTGTTGCCTTCTCAGCCAGAAGCCCTCTAGACAGATCGTTTTAATGCGAAATTTCAGGTCACACAGTGCATGTTTGCAGTCCTAGAGACCGACAGGGTATTTTCATTAGGCCTCTCTCTTGCTCACATAACAGCCAGGCTGAGGAGCTGTCTGGATTTCAGTCTTTCTGCTTTAACTCCAAAAGAAAGCAAAGCAACCGAGAAGGAAGCCTGCAACTAAATTATTGCTGCCAGATGCCAGCCACAAGCCCATTAGACCAGCTAGAAAGAAGAGAGGCTTATTCCACACCTCCTCACCTTATCCATGGCTTATCTCTAAGATTAAATCAAAATAAGCATCCAGCAAGTTTCCTAACTCAACACTACAGGAAAGGACCCTGTGCTGGGTCTCAGGGTACTCCCTTCAGGATTTACCTCAGTGCTCTGCCTGTGCTAGTCAGGGTAACCTTGGGAACATCAGCTCTAAGTGCTCCTTTTTCCCCCTTTTCTCTGAAAAAGAAATATCACCTGCCCCACATGTTTGCCCTGCACTAAGGAGCTCCCCAACATGAGCAAAATACAAGTTATAATGATAATATGTCAATACTTCAAACCCAAATCAATGAGGTTCAGACAGATAAACTTTAAAAAGAGTTTTAACCCGAACACAATGTGAATTTTAACAGCCAGATTCTACAGTAAATGTCTTGTTCTGCAGCCAAGACAGCAATACAGCATGGATCTGAAGTTTCATTTTACGGAGTACCTACAGGGTTGACATTTTCTTCTTCCTTCTTATCTTAATACACATTTCCTTTCCAATGGAAGCCTGAGGAACATAACAGAACACAAATCCTCTGGGAGCCCAGCACGTGCTGATGCCCAGGTGTGCCTGGGCTTCGACAGCTCTATGCAAATCTGCCATTAAAGGCCCTGCTGAAATTCCCCCCGGTCAGCAGTAATACTTCATATGTATTCAAGAGCACCACGGAGCTCAGAGAAAATAAACATGCTGAAAAACCCTTCAGCTGGACAAAAGGAGGTGAGGATTCAACAGGAATATTTATTTTACCCTGGAAGCAGCAGAAGTTCCATCAGTGTTTATTTGTGGACATAGCAAAATGCCAATTGCAAGAAGCAGCATCTGAGCTTCACAGGGACAGGCAGACACACAGTGGCTCTATTTTAAGTTTTTAAAACCCCCAAACTTATATTTGCCTAGCAGCAGAAGGAAAATGCCAGAAGAAATTACATATTTCCCTACAGAATTGTTGAAAAGGAGTTTTCTTCTTGGTCCTTCCCCTCTTACAGATCTACAGAGTCCCTTCTTTTACTGCTCAAGGGAAAAGGCAGCAAAACTGCCTCTCAGAGAGGATGGTTTTGAATGGCCTATCCTGATTTCTCCTCCCTTGTTTCATTTTCCTATGAGGAATTCCCCCTTGGCTGTTGCAGGCTGAATACAGGTGGAGAGACCTGGATCTGGGTCTCCAAATTTCTCTCCTTTTTTCTCTGTAAAGTGGCATGGCACCTTTGGTCATTGCAGAAAATGAGGAGGACTTTGTCCTGCTGGACTTCTCTAGCTGTGAATTTTTAAAATAAATAAATAAGGGGTGATGGAGGGAGGAATACCTTTGATCAACAGTGTGCCTCTACTTTCAAAAAAAGGCTCAATAGTAGCTCCCAGCTGCTATTTTATAACCACACTCTGAGATTAGGAGGATTTTTTTCCCTCTTCTTCCTTTAGGGTCTTCCTAGCTGCTTGATTTAAATCCTCCTGACGTTCCACCTATTGTGAGTCCTGTTCTCGGCTGAATAAGCTCCCGTCTGCCTTTCGCTCTGACTGCTTCCAGGAAAGGACACCCTGTGCAGTGTTCCTGGGCTCCGAGTCGGGAGGGGGAGGATTTTGCCTTGACATGTTGAGATGCAAACCCACAGCTTGTACCCACCTCGAATGCGACACTCCAGCTGTGTCACAAACATCCTCCTGAAGCCGTGCTGTCACTTTGCATTTGCAGAAAGGGTCCAGCCCCCCCCACAAAAGCACCCAGCCCTGCGAGTGAAGCGCTTCCCGAGCGCCGCTGCTCCGCAGCGATGGCAGCAGCATCCTCCACACTCGAGGGAAGCAGAGCAGAAAAGCTGCTCCTGAGCATCACGTCTGACACAGGCGCAGCTGCACCGCTGCCTCGGCAGCTTTGACAGCCCGGCATTAGGCTGGGTGATTTCAGAGGCTGTGCTTGAAGTTGACACACACTTTCCTCTTGACGGCTGGGAAGCACTGCAGTGCGCGATCCCGCTGCCAGCGAGACTGAAGTGGCCCCGTACGTGCAGGCGGCTCTCACGCCAGGAGAGGAGGGGTAGGGAAGAGGGGGAAAAAATTGTAGTTCTTCAATCTCATTGTTTTTCAGCTTGGTGATAAGCCAGCTGCATTTTCCGTAAGATTATCCTCGAGTGGCACACTGTGAGGGCATTGCTGAGGCGCATCTCTCTGAAGGGGACAGCAAGGATTGGCTCCGGTGGCCCTGCTACCATCAGCCCTACCTGTCCTGACAACAGTCAGCCTTCACCAGCAGCCTGCCTGCCATTCAGCTGCATCCCAGCTAGATCCCCATGGCACAGGAAAACAGGGAAGATTTGGGAGACAAAGGTTCATTTTGCCACCAGATACCGTGGTCCAGGATGAGTCCTGGCAGCAGCGTCCAGGCTCAGCTGGCTCCGTGCAAAGATCAGCTCTCCCCAGCACTGCAGAGATCTCATTTCAAACCTGTCATGGGAAATTTTATCCCATGCCTGGACTTCTTTAGAGGCAAAAATAAATAAGTAAACGTGCCCCACATCCCATTGTCCTTCACCGCTGCGCGTCCTGTGGATTACGAGCTGTGACTGGCATGAAAAACTACATTTAAATACAATATATATTTTATGAGCACACAGAGAAGTGCAAGCATGTGCACACAATGCAGATCCAAAGGTTGGAGAGTGATCGAGACCTCTCCCCGCTGTGAGGTAAGAGGGCTGCACACTCACACGATATCCAGGCTCCCTTCAGACTCCCCCTCCCCATCTCCTCCTCTCACCCTGAGCCAGACACTCAGATAAAACACAGATAAGCAGAGCTGAGGATTGCAAGAATGGTTAATATTCGTGATGTGCTTGTTAGAGGCAGAGCACCAGATGAGCGCCAGGTACTGGGAATGTTACCTTTTGTAATCATTACTTTATTAACATACGACAATCTTATTAAATCTAACCTAAGTGCTTATTTGGCAGGTTCAATAGAAAAGCCTTAATTGAGCTCATTTTAAATATAGCAACAACTGCTTACTCTGCTTTCTAAGAAGGTGTGAGCTTTCCTGGCAACACCTGCGTGCAGCTGACAGCTTGTTAGTGAAGAAGGATGTTTTTAAGGGTGGATTTTTGCTGGTTTGGGGTTTTCCCAGGGTTTGGTTATCTGGGGATGTGGGAAGAGTTACCAACATCAGTCAAGCTTCTTCATCACCCAGGTGGGTCCATCCACTCACTGGAGATGGTGCCTCACTACTGAGAGGCCAAAATAGGACAGGAAGCACCATTTGTGTAGTGAACAGCCCAGTTCTCTGCCTAATTAAAGCGTCCGAATCTGCTGGCAGTGAATCTGCCAGGAGGTTTGACAGCCTTGGCTGTACCTCTTTCATCAGCCACAGCTGCAGCAGTAAATGAGCGGCTCTGTTGAGCCCCAGGAGCTGTCCAGGGTCCCGGTGGGGATGAATGACTCGCTTGTCCCCTCCAAAGGCACCACAGCTTCACCTGGTGTTCAAGGGGCTCCTTCCGACCAGCCGGTGCCTTGGAGAAAGGGCCTCTTTTAACGGGCCTGAGAGTGACCTAAATACCCAGATCTGAGCCACCCTTGAAGGATGGCACCGGAGAGGAAGGCAAGGATTTAAATATCTGGACTCCAAGCCAAATTTTGACAGCTGGAAGCTCTCCCTGCCCGGATTCACTATACAGGAGTTTTGGCCGTAGCAAGGAGACAGAGATTTCCAAGTCCTGCCCATCACTTTGTGGGGACCGGAAAGGCCCCATTCCCTCAGGACCAGCTGGTCCATAAGGGGTGGAGGACATGTGGCCCTCGTCCCACGGCCAACTCATGGGGTGGGGGGAGCTTACTGTCCTAAAAAATCCCTGCTTGTGTACTCACCTTGATGTGTGTGCCGTGCAGGCCAGCGGCTCCCTCGCAGCTGCTGATCTTCTCTCCACACGTCCACCTCTGATTCAGCAGCTCACCCCGAAACTCATTTTCTGGGGAGGGAAAGAGGAACACGGGGTCAGGACCCAGAGTCAGCCCAGCAATCCATCAGCAGCATCAACCAGAGGTGGAAATGCAGTATTTATTCCCTGCCTGCTTTCTTTAATGGCTGTACAAGTCCTGAGGGTCTCCATGCCCTGAGCAGGTCCCCAGGGCTCTGTGCCAAGGCCAAGAGCCCCAACCATAAAGAATTTCCACCCTCAGTCTGCCCCAAACCTTGCAGCTCTGCTCAGCTCTGTCCTCAGTTCAAAAACACACTATTAAGAGTTGAAAATTAACATTGAAAGACTGGGATAATTCAATCCTATGGTGATGTGCATCCAAGATAGCTCCTAAGATAGGCGACTGTCAAAGTCACCTTCATGTATTTGTCCTAAAACAGCTGTTCTGTAGCCAGGAGGACACCTGGGGGGGACTTCTTTAGGCATCACAGAAGAATCATTTGTGTTAGAGACTTCAAACCGTGTGTGAAGCACTGTATTCCAGCCTGGACCTACAGAAAAGACACAGGGCTTGGAGACAAAATCCAAGAGTTGCTGAAACATTATTCAGCTTTGAGAAGCTTGGAGGAAAGGGAGCAGGAAGGGACAGATGGCCAAGCAGATGATGAAAACCAAATAAAATGAGGGGAAGAAGCTAGAAATGGAGAGAAGAAAGGAGAACATGGAGGGGAAATATTAAATAAGAAGAAATAAAGATGTTTTGATAGCACATTCAGAGGCCAGCACTGCCTGCCTGCTTATCTGAAGCATGTCCCTGAGCATCCTTCCCTCAGGCAGTGCATTTGAAAACAGGAGCATCCTCTATGGAATGCAGTGGGGGCAGGACCAGAGAAAGGGTTAAACTGTAGAAACAATGGATCCTGGATAACCCCAAAGATAGTTTAGAAGATTTTTGAAAGGTTGTGGGGTCGTGAGATTCAACCACAGGGAGGAAAAATTAGCAACACATGCGCAGACTCATTCTCTCTAGGCCTGTTTTTTCATTTGTGCCCAAGTCACAGGCAAAGGGGGAATTCTGGAAGCTGCTGTGGATAAATCTGGCTCAAGGTCCCAGCTTGTCCTGGCCAAAGACTTGTCCTATGCCTTCATCCCTTTAAGCAAGAGGCAGGGAAAGGACTGAGTGCTGGGGCAAGGAGCCTTGGCCAGGCTGAAGGTGTGTTGGCCTCACCAGCTCAGAGCCTTGCAGCCTGCTCCAGTCCCTCTGCCCAGCCCAGCTGGAATGGCCAAGGCAGCCCTGTCAACACTGGAATCAGATTTCCTCTACTCTGTGCTGTTAAATGCATGTGGTCTCCAGGGAGGATCAGCTTGCACTGCTGGCTCTGCCCTTTCCACCTCCCTCCGGATCCCGGCTTCAGCAGAAACGAAGCTCACTGGTTATGTGAAGGACACGTCTGTTAACCCCTGCCTGGGCCACCCACGTGGAGATGTGGGATATTGCCTTAAATACAGGTTTTAGCCCATGGGAATGGAATATTCCGGGGTCCCCTCCTGGCACTCGGCTCGAACAGAGATATCTCAGAGCCTGGAGCACCTTTATCCACTCTCTGTTGGAAAATTACCTAGATGCTCAGTGTGTCTGATGGATCACTGCCTGGTATTCACATCCCAAAGGAAACCACCAGCTTTCCCCTACCCACTCCTTCCTCAGTCCCATCCACCCAGTCAGGATTGGAGCACACACTGGAGTCTCAGACAGGCTGCTTTTCCCCATCACCCTTTATGACAAGCCACCACCATCCTCTGCCAAATGATGTTTTTTCCCAAATCTTGAATCTATTTGTCCCCTTCTGGAATATCTACAGAGAAAAGCCAGCTGTGAACCAAAGTATTGCAAGTTGTGTAGAATCCCAGTACAAAAGAACAAGTTCTGTGAAATGTTTGGGTCACCCTCATCCACCCCAGGCAAAACGATGTGGAAACTTGGGAGGGAGACCACACCAAGTTGAAGTGTTAATCAGACTCATGTATATTTTACTTTACATTTCCAAAGAGAGAAGAAAGCATTATTTTGCCAGAAAAAAATGTAACCCTCCAAAGAACGGCAGAAAATTCCCCTCAAAATAAACGCAACAAATGTCATAGGAAGCTTTGGAGTGAGGATGAATAGAAAATGAGGAGGGGGCTGCCTGGTGGCAGTCAGCTCTCAAACATGTCCTCACAGTACCCCAATTGCAGTCCCACCCTGTCCCCAAATCTCTTCAGAGGTTACACCTCCTATGGGGAAAGGATGGGGTGAGGAGAAGGTTCTGTAGAGAAATGATAGGGGGCTGAAGGCTTCCTTTCCTCATAAGATGCATCGCTGCATATTTAAACTGAAAGACTAGAAGAAAAACATATCAATCTTCATTTGTTCCCTCAAGTGTAAGAAAAGAAAAAGGAAGGGAGGGAAATTGTTCTTCATTTTTGTTCAGGCGCATTTTTCACAGGAAAGGTGAATCCTGAGTTAACGAGGCAGCAGCGTGCTGAGAACAGACTGGGTCTTTCAGCGTCCCACCAGACAATGTGGTCCCACTTCTCAGAGCAGACACTGCAGCAGTGTAAGGGATCAGAGGGAACATGTTGTGGCCCCAACTTTTTTGTGAATTTGAAAAAAAAAATCTTAAACTCCAATTTTACACCTTCTCTAATCTGGAGAAGCCACTCCTGGGCCACCGCACCCCTCTGCACTGCTAGTTGACTGACACCCCTGAACTTTATAGAAAACAGGGACAGCATCTTTTTACATGGGCAAGTAGTAACGGGATAAGGAGAAACAGCTTAAAACTAAGCCAGGAGAGATTTAGATTCACTGTTAGGAAGAAGTTCTTTATTCAGAGGGTGGGGAGGCCTGGGCACAGGGTGCCCAGATAAGCCGTGGCTACCCCATCCCTGGAAGCATCCAAAGCCAGGTTGGACACGTCTTGGAACCACCTGGGAGACTGGAAGGTGTCCCTGACTGGAGAGAACTGGAACAAGATGATCTTTAAGGTCCCTTCCAACCCAATCTATTCTGTGGTTTTGAAGTTCATTGCCCACATGCAGCTCTGTGGCCACTGCCTGGAGAACACCAATAACTGAATTTACTTCCCTGCATTGCCCCAAGCCCTTGGTGCAATGAGAGCTTTTCTTCTGGCAGGTAACATGAGCCTTATTTTTGATTTAAAGCTTCAGCCTCAGCTCCAAACTGCAGCACTGAACGCCCTCACACAGCCCCAGGACTCAGCACAATTAATTGCCCTGCGCTCCTGCCCAGCCTTTCCCAGGAAACGACCCCTCCAAGCCAGAACCCCATGCACCTCAACCTTCCCACTTGCAGGAACACAGCAGCTCCACATCAGGGTGCTTTTTTCCAGAGGAAAGAAATTAAAACCTCTGCAGGCATCAAAATACATTGAAAAAGTAGAACCCAGCTTCTCCAGCAATACTCTTAATTTATCTCTGATGCCAGGAGTGTTGGTTTAGCCCCCTCTCAGGGCACAGGCATGCTGCCTATTGCAGGCAGTTATCTCTGTTTACTGCAGCAGGGCTGTGTGCAGGGCTGCAAATTTAGCTTCCCAAACACGCATTTAATTTAAGATCTAATACCGGATGTTAATTGTATATTGCACAGTAAACGACTGATCATTAAAACATATTAATTGAGGTTTAACAGCTGTGTAATAGATATTACATCTCATACTTATCAGCAAATATGATTTAATAATTAGTTAAGATGGGATGTATGGATTGGAGATGTAGCACGGCTGGCTAAACTGTGGTTTTATTTTGTTCATTTGATGACCTAAAGATACTTTTCCTTATCACGGTTAGAGAGGAGCTGGACAATCACCAGGGAGATCATAGAATGGTTTGTGTTGGAGAGGACAAAGCTCATCTCGTTCCACCCCCCTGCCATGGGCAGGGACACCTTCCACTATCCCAGGTTCCTCCAAGCCCCATCCAGCCTGGCCTTGGACACTTCCAGGGATGGGGATGTTGAGCTTTGATGTTCTCCCCTGGGGAGCTTGCCTGGACAAGTCCCAGAGAGTTTATAATCTCTACAAAGGAAAAATTAGGGGGTCATGAGCAGTTTCCTCCTAAAACCTGGGGCTGAGCTGTGGGGCCCTGCCCCCATGGCTGTGTTTGGCTCACAGACTTTGCTCAGTTCTCTGCTCCTCATCCCAGTGTCATTCCCAGCCAAGAGGGTGCCTTGCAGGGCTGCATGGCTGTCCAGAGACCCAACAACTCACGGCACCAGTGACCTGCATTTGTGATCCCACTGCCCCAACAAACACACGGTGCTGGCTTAACCCCCCCTGCTACCAAACCGCACACTGACATCATAAATTCTGTGACGCGCACTCTGACCTTTTCTTTTCCCCTTACCCAAAGGAAAGGAAGGGTTTGATTTCAGTAGGAGCAAGCCTTTCTAGTGTTTTCCCTGCCAAACAGCCCCTGCAGCACAGCACGCTCAGCACCAGCACAGCTCCGAGGGGATCGGTGCCGACAGCCAGGCACAGCCTGCTCAGCTCTGCAGCTCCTGGGGCTCAGGACTCGGGAGGGGAGCACCAGACTGTGCCAAGGGGAAGAGGACAGGTCACTGCCAGCACCGTGCTGCTGATTCCCCATTTCCAGCCACAAGAGCCTGCCACTCTCCTTCCTGCAATTCCTGTAGCCCAGGGAGCATCCCCTGCCTCAGCTCCCTCCTCCAGCACTGCCTGAAGCACAAGTGACTCACATCCTCCTTCCAGCCCCTGCCACTTCACCTCGTGGCTCATCCTGCTTCTGATGCTGTCAGCTGCCACCCCGGGCCAGGCAGCTGTGTCAGCCCCTGTGGTCACCTCAGCCATGCCAGCTCATGCTTTGCCCTGTCATACCTGGCACCTTTGCACGCTCTTGAACTCTTTGGTCCTTGATGGGAAAAGGGAATCATCCCTTCCCTACGGCCCTAGGACAGGATGGTGAGCAACTGGTTGAATCACAAAAAGATTCAAATTTCTCAAACACAAAAGCAATGATGAGAAGCATGGAAAACTGTTCCTTGAAGAGGGAGCAAAACCCTCAGTGGTGGGGTCTATTAACAAGGTCAAAATCCACGAGCAGCAGCATACAGACATCACCTTGCCATGAGTCCTGGCATCTCCAGACCCTGGTGACAGCTGTGCTGTCACACTTCCCCTGGAGCCCTTTTTCCATCCCAGCACCTCTAGGGAAGGACCAACATTCCATCCTTTTTCTCCGTATCACCCAGCACGGCAGGAGCTGAAGCCCTGTGCACCTACAATGCCAGGGAAGCAAATGAGGCTGCGATGTCTCCTCATTAAGAGCAATATTCATGCTCCAGTGTTCATGGCCCATTAATAAGAGTTTTTATTAGAGCCTTTTTTCTTTCCCTGCCGAGTGGCAGCGGCACAGTACACAGCAGTAGGACACAGCAGAAGGTGTAAAATGAGGTGTTCTTCCACCCTTGTACCACTTGTGTACTCGGAGAGAGAGGAACAAAAGCTGCGTGCCCACAGCACCGCTGCTGTCTGCACAGTGTTCTTAAGTATTGATCAAAAAGATTAAAGAGTGAACATTGTTCAACATCCCATTTTCCCCCAGCTCTGTGGGGGAGCTGTCAAAGCACAAAGCTGCTCTGAGTGTGGCGAGCAAGGCCACCAACAAGGGGGGAAACAAAGCACTGGGGTTCTCCACCAGAGAATCCTTCTGGTGTTTCCAGGGCCCAGGAAAATCTCTCAGCCAATGTGGACCCCTCCAAGGCAAGAGCAAGACCTGAGTCATGGACTTCTCTGCCTCCTGCCTTTGCCCTGCCAGCCACTAAGTGCGAATGTTCCTACTATAATTGGAGGAACCTCATTGAGAAGGCTGACAATTCCTCTCCAAACATACCTGAGCCTGAATGAAAAAATAACAACATAAAAAAAAATAAAATCAAGCAAGCCCCTGCATATCACTTCCAAATGATGAGCACCATCATGCTCCTTTCTGCCAGGCTTATTCACAGCAGGGACCACTGCAGCATCCATCCTTTTGTACATGCAAAGAGAGCACTTCTCAGCCACACTCATCCACGCGTGCCCAGCGCGTGTGCAAGCAGGCGTGTGAGTCGTCAGACATGCAGGAGAGCATCTCCCAGAAACAGGATGTTACTTCTTTCTTCTTGCACATTTCCCTCATTATTTTGTTCTAATTTGCCTTTCCCAGTACCTTCTCTATTCAACAAAAGCCAAATGCAAACGGCGTCCCTTAATCTCCAAAACAGCAGCTCACTGCTGAGAAAATAATATAGATGTAACTTCCAGCATCACACACTTTCTTTTCCATTTATATGCAAATGCCGACCTTTCACCCAAGCTGTCTCAAAGAAGTATTTCCTTAAAAATGCAAATAGCATGTTGCAGGCAGTTACTCTGGCTGAGTCTTTCTTATATTATTATTATTATTTCTTTTAACCTTACCAGCACTGTAAAACACAACAGCTAAACTGCACCCTGGCAATAATTACTTTTCATACCAAATTGAAAGCCTCTGTGGAGCCGACATGTCGAAACACCAGCAGGAGAATTCAGTGCAGATAAATTCTTGGAGATGCTTTTGGATAAGCATGTCTTGGACCAGTGGGAAGGGACCAGCTCTGAGACACGCTGAAGGAAACAACCTGATGGCTCAAGGTGAGGTTACAAGAGTCTTGTAGAACGCTTTCCATGGTGCTGCTGATGCACAGGAGACCTCAGGAGGGGGAAAACAACCTATGTAAGCCACGGTGAGAACAGGAATGAGGAGTGTGCCAGTGTTGGGCACGGATGTCCATGGATTTCCCCAGTGTGTAGGGAAAGAGTAGAAGAAACAGGCAAAATATGAGCTGATCTTTCCCCTACCATTTTAGACATCCAGAGATTTAGTTGTCAAGGATTCTTGGGTTCCTTCTAGGCTCCAAACCTCCTGAGATGCTCCAGTGCTGACTGTCACAGCCCAGGTGAATTTGAATCTGCTGTGGCACCTTACTCTCAGCCCTGTAGGTTCTGGGTAAAAACAACTGCAAAGCTCCAAAAGCTAAACCAAAAAATTCACATAGTTTCTGCCCAAATTTGGCTCAGTTTGGGCACACTGAGGTGTTTGTGGAACACGAACCACCTTGACCCCAGCACAAGACTGGGGTCCTGTGTTTTCCTGACAGGGATTTCTACCACGTGTGACACCAGGTTGGGTAGAGGAGGGAGAAACTGCCTGGAAGAGCCAGGGAAGGGGCTGGCAGTGCCTCTGATGCAAAGTTAGATGACTAAATGGGCTACTTCCCAGCTGCCAGCTTGTCTTTATGATATTAAGCCTTTTCTCTCTGCTGCCATATAAGAAGTGAAAAGTTGACACGTAAGCGTGTGTCATATGGAGTCAGGGAGACAGAAGCAATAAGGCATAAAAGGAGGTGAGATCATCGTGCAGCAACAACTCCCCATGGGTACGAGGCAGCTCTGCTCAGTGCCCGCTGACTCTCAGCCCCCACCAGCATCCCCTCCTGGGCTTGGCACCCTCAAACCAAACCATTCCCTCACCAGGTCCCCCAGAGCAGGGGCAGGCACAGGGTGCCACACTGCCCACCACGAAACGAGGCAATTAATGCCTTCTGAAGGGGCAGCTCATTAAACAGGAGTCTCCACTGCAGCACGAGTGTCACAGCCCCCCAGGATTATTGCTGCTGAATGGGGTGGCTGCTGTGCAGCATTTGCCTGAAAAAAAGGAGAATCATCAAATATGTTGAGTTTATAGCCCTGCTGGCACCGCTCTGAGCGCTCCTGCAGGCTCCGTGTAATTGAAATTAAATAGAGGCAAGTGATACCTTTCTGTCCTTCCTGCAGCCTTCGTTTGCTTGGGAATACAACGCAGGGACGACAAGAAGGAGAGCTGAGGGAGCAGCTGGATGCCCATGGGCAATGCTCTTGGAGCAGCTTTCCTCCCCATTTCCAGCCTCTTTCACGAGCTGAGCCCACTGTGCTCCACATTTTGTCCCCAAACTGAGCCAGGAGCAGGGAAAGCTGCCCAGTCCCAGCGGTCCAGTGACCCCCAGACCCCACAGCCAAGGACCAGCCCCAATCCCAGAAGTCAGAAGTTTCTCTCTCCTCCACATCATTTTCTCCCAACCCTCCCCTTTCTGGCAGGGTGTCCTTGCTCGGTGGACGAGTGCAGCAGGAGCAGCCAACCTGCCAGAGCCACCTGCCTCCCTGGGAGCCTGGAAAGCCACTCCATGATGAGAGGGAGCGGAAAGTTTCTAGGGAATGTGGGACAGGAGCTGACAACTCTGAGCTTCGCTGAGACACTGCAGGCAGAGTTAACCGTTTCAAATGTCATTTTTTTTAAAAGCAACAACATTGCTCCCAGGCACTTTTTTTTACTCTTTTTTTTTTTTTTTTATTAAATAAAAAAATGGAGCAGCTCTCTCCAGAAGGCTATTAATCCTCTCCTGTCACTTGTGTTCTTGGAGAGCGTGTTTCTCTGGGCAAAAGCAGCGAGTTGCTCGCTGACTAATTACATCAAAATATTGAGGGCAACAAACAAACCTTTAACTCCACTTGCCAGAAGCTCGCTAGATGCAAAGCTTCAGAAATATGGAAGAGAAATGTATGCAAAAGCAGGAGAAGCTGGGATTCCAGACGTGCTCATGGCCACATCAGCCTTTAGAGGGGTGAATCCTTTCCTCTCTGCAGAGCCACTCAAGTTGAGCTATCTTTGCTCAAGATAACTTTACCTGGAATCTCAACCTCCCAAAGATTTTGATTTCTTACAAATGAAGACTGTTTTCCTTTACTGTGGAAGTAAATTAATTCTTTTTCCTCTCATTCCCACCCAGTCCCTTGGGCAGAGCAAGGACTACACACATGTCCCCCAGAAAAGTTCAATTTAGGCTTCAAGCCCCACTAGAAGGCAGTTTTTGGCTGAAATCAGGCAACTTCTCTCAGTCTGTCTGACACCTTCACTTATCCCAGTAGCTCAGCAGAGCAGCCTTTCTTTGGGACACAACATTGCAGATTTGACACTTCCCTGCCCCAAAACTTTCACTAGACTTTCAGCCAGCAGCGTTTTGGCATTGGCTAAATTCCCACCCCATCACCCTGCATTGCCCACACAGCCACAGTGGGAAGAGCCAGTGCTAAAAGGAAAGCCTCATTCTGCATTTAGGTGCTGAACCTGATGTGCTTCAAAGAGGGTTTGGCCATCCAAGAGCTGAAACTGGTGACTCAGATGTGAGCTTTGGCCCCAAATCCACAGCTGCCAGAGACCCGTTGCCTTCCGCCCCCCAGAGCTGCATCTCCCAGGCTGGAGAAACACCAGGAGCAGGGAAAGGCTCCGGCTCTGAAATGTGGAGTTAACCAAAGGCAGCTTCTGGGGAGGTTTCTCTGCACTCTGTAGGTGTTTCTGGGCTCAGGTGCTCACCACAAACCTTAACCAGCCACACTCAGGGAGCCCAGTGACAAGCACAAGTTGTTCAACAGCAAATCGTTGGTTTCAAGGAATTGTTTAAAAAAAGAAAAAAGATTTTCAAAAGTGCTCAGACCATCACCTATAGATTTTGCCAGTAATAACTTGGTTTCTAAATACTGCATGCATGAAAGCTCCCCCAGAGCCATCTCTTGTACTTTATAATAATATTCACCAGGGGATCCCCCTAATTCTGGGTTTGAATCCTTTGCTGCTGAATACACCAGACCCTGGACTTGCAGAGAGGGCTCAGATAAACGAACCTGGGAGCTGCTGCTCAGAGAGACAATTACAGCCCTCAGCATCGATCAGAAAGGTTCTGATTGCACCCACAAGGAGCGAGAGGCTTCCCCAAAACTGGCACCAACCTCGCCTGCAGATGCTGTCCTAGGGAGAGCCACATGCTTGCCAAACAATTTCAAGCAGAGGAACGAAGAAAGCCGACTCTCTACTGCAGTTTATATTTAATTAGAGGGAAGGCAGCTTACGCAGCAGTTTCGGAAACATATTGTCTTACAGCATATTGGATATTTGTATCTTAACAGCTCGACATCGATTTCTTTTATGTAAAGGAAGAGGGGGGAAGAGCACGGCGTGCCCTAAGTTGTGTAAGCTCCAAAGAGACGCCTGCACCGCTTGGACTAATGTTTGGAGTAATCAAAGGCGTGAACTCATGTATTATGGATGGGAACGAGAGTTTTCAGGCTTCTGCAAAAAGGAATCTCCAGCGTTTGGTATTTTGTTAGCAGCCTGGCACCATATGGCTCTCCCCTGCTGATATTCTTTCACACCAGAACTTTATGTTCAGATGCTTTAGTTAATATTTTACCCAGCAAGCATAAACAAGATGCAAAGATTGCAGTCGACAGCAACCTTCTCTTAAACCATATATGCACGTTAATAGTGAAGGCTTCTTTCAGCAAGTGCTTTACCCAACACATGCCTGGCTTTATTTTTTCCTTAGGGGTCCAAGCTGGGCCATTTACTTTAACTGCCTTCCCATCAAGCAAAACACCGGCATCAAACCCAAGAAGGACATTTTCACTCCCTCCCTACTCTATTTCCTGGCTGGTCCAAAGCAGCACTGGATGAGTGCGGGTGACACATGCATACCAGTCGCATTTGTGTACAATTTAAGGCAGTATCTCTGCTTCTGCATCATTGCAGCCTAAATTTTATCTTGGAAAGGGAGAGTTTCTCCTTCTCCACTCCCTAAGGAGGGATGGACCTCTGGCTAAAGCTCCCAGCCCAAAAAGAAGCTTCACCCAAGCACCAACAACCTAAACTGACCATGAACAACAACATGGAGCATCCAACTTGTGGGCCAAGATTTGTGTTTCTCTCTACCCTGTACCAAGTTAGACCCAAAACCACTTTAGAAAACTGCAGCCCTGAGATTTGCCTCTAAATATTACACTTAGACTCCCCCCACACACCCCCACCCTCCAATATTCTTATTAGCCTTTAATATTCTTAAAACAAATAGGACCTAACAGATGTCTTTTCAGCCTGCACTCTTATTAATGAGAATATTGTAAGAATGGAAATCAGGTCACAAATGTTTAATACTTTGTTTTAAAAGTCTTCAGCTTCTTTAAAGAGTTCCACTAATCCCAACATGACAGATGTACAAGGCAGTTTTGCTTGGGGCAGATTAAAATTCTCGCTCTGATTTGCTCTTTCATTTGGTCTGATTAAAATAACATTGCGATTTTTTTTTTAACGTGCTGACTTCAAAATAAAAAAGGAAAGAATAAAAAGTGACCAGTAAAGGCCAGCATGATCACAATAAAAGCAAAGTTATTGTTGTTAAGATTAAAAAAAAAAAAAAAAACGAGGGAAAAGGAATGGGGGGGACAGCCGGCTCATACGCAGGTTAGTATTAAAGCTCTGTGTTAAAGATGAAAGGGGAACCTTTCCAAACTATGTTTTTCCATTTGAAAGTGTTTATTAATCTATTCTCTCTGAAGCAAAAAGTTCAATGAAAGACAAAGATCAAAAGTATTTTAATTTAGGTGAAAATTTTTTTGCCTTTTTTTTTTTTCCCTAAACCAAACCAAGCTGAAAAATCAGACGATTGCAGAGTGTGACACTTCAGTATTCTGCTCTAAGACTGACATTTGCTGGGAACAGCCCAGCTGGTAGAACAAGGTGATCCCAGCCACTTTTTTCTCAACCAAACTATGCCTGGGAATTCCCTATTTCCCTTTCATGACATCCTTTCACACCAGAACACCCTTCCCTGGACAAGCTTTCCCATCCAACATCACTTTCTTGCTGCTACAAGGCGCACCTGGCATCCCAGTCAGACATCAACATGTGGGTGGCAATAGGTGCTCCAGGATGCTCTGCTGGGAGCAGCAGGGAGCAGGGGATGGATGCAGAGGAGCTGGGATGGAGCCCCAGCCACATTCCCAGCCCACATCCTCTCCCTACACTCATCCCTAAACAAGCCACAGCCACATCTGCCTTTGCCCTCCTGGGTCTGCCCAAAACCAGCTCCAATTCCCAGCACCAGGATCATCCACGGCACTGCTGGACCAGTTTCCTACGGGCGCCACCTCACCAAGGTTCCTGTAGCATGGAGGGATGTGTGGATTTAAAAAGCAGACAGAGCTGTTCAAAACACAGACTCTCAAAGGGCAAACTCCTGCTTCAAGAGACCACGATTTCACACCAAGAGCCCAGGGTGTTTGTCTGGACCAGTCCAGCCCAGAAACCTTCACCACCTCCCCATCCACTACAGCAAGGTGTCACAGAGCATTGCAGGAGTGAATAACTGCAACAATAGAAAACTACTAGTTTTGTGTTGTATATTTAGCCATTTCTCATAAAAACTCCAGCTTGTGCCTTCTATGGAAGAATCCATTGAAAATCCATGGTGTTTAAAGTTTTTGAGGATCTGATCCACTCTGGTGATTTTTTTAAAAGTCTTTAGACATAATTGTTCCATACATGTTCACACCGCTGAGGTGTCCTCACCTCAGTGCCCAACTCCAGCCATTCCCAAAGCACAAACACCCTCCCTCCCATGCGAGATACTGTGGGAAAGCAGTTCAGGTGAGCCTCGGAATGTCCTCCTGTGCTGCTGCTCCCAGGGAACCTGCATGGGCAGGAGATGCTTGGAAACCGCTCCTCACATTCCGTGTGTCAGCTCTGTCCCAAAAGGCAAAGCCACCACACAGCTGCTCCCAGCAAAGCAGCTCCAGAGCTCTGCAAGGGCAAACACTGCACTTCCAGAAATCCCCTTTGACAAATTAACCTGCCAAAAGGGGGAACTCCAAATATAAACCCAGAAAGCCTTTATCTTCTTGGTAAAAATATTTGTGGGGAGTGGGTGACAGATTCCCCTCCCATCTCTGAAGGGAGCAGAAGGGATGTCCCAACCCTGCTCTTTGCCATTTCCGAGAGAAGAAACTCTCACATAAATTCCTTTCATTCTGGGAACAAGGTATTTTGGGGCATTTCTCCACCCCAGAGACTTTTCTCAGCCTGTGCTTATCGCCCCACTTCTCTATTCACATCATGATTTTCCTCTCTAGGGCCTGGGCTATGGATCAGACTTCTATTTTGCAAAGGTAAGCAGCCTCAGAAGTGATACAGAATATTTTAAGATGGGAAGTTTCACACAATCCAGCCTTAAGGATGTCAGAGACACCCGTGGACTCCATACCACACACCCAGGAAGACCAGGATGAGTACATGGATGGAGTTTTTCTTTGTAGAAACCAGTAAAAGACAGGAGAAAGAAGGAAAAGACGGAGAAAAAGGTGGAAAGAGTTTTTTGATGTAATTCTGCCCTGTCAAAACTTCAGAAATTCCTGGGAAGAGAGAGGCTGTGTGGCAGTTAACCCCAGGCTGATAATCCTTTCACACAGCTGCTGCAGAACAAGCTCCCAAAAAGCCAAATAAACCTGGAGTCTGCCTCAGCCTCCCCCCTTGTCTGCACAGCCAGAGAGCAAACAGCATCTGCACAATAAATAACCCAAAAAGGGATTTGTTGGGGAAAGAGGAGTAACACACAGTGGTGTATTCCCAGCTCTGGAAGTTTGCAGAGAAGATCCTCCACTCTCAGCTCCCGTGGATGAGAAAGAGGAACAGCTATAAAGTAGCGACAGGAAATGCCCTCTGTCATGAAGGAAAGAGCTCTAACAACTCAGCCATAGAGTTTACAGCCAGAAAAATAAGCCCTTCCATCGACAAACTCACACAAACACACAAAGCAAAGGAAAGAGTGTGTCCCTGTACCCCGCTTTGCCATTAAAGTTCCACATCTGACTTCCCCATGGAAAGGCGATGCTTCCCCGCCTCTCCCTCCCCTTCACACGCCTCATTTCATGTCTTCTGGGAAACCCAGCCCAGCCCTGGCTCCAGCCTTTACTGTAAATCCTCCACTTCCCCTTCCTCGCTCTGCTCTCGGGGGGCAGATGGTCACGGTCCCCCCAACCTTTGAGTTGGGGATGGCAGCGCCCTTGGCAAAATAAAACCCCCCCGAGGCTGCAAGAGGGGGCTCTGCCCCCTCCGGACAGGGAGGCAGAGACCATTTTGCATTGCACAGGCTGATTTGGGGGGTTCAGGGGTGTAACCTCACTCATCCTCCTGAAGCCCTGATGCAAAACTACGGTGGGATTTCAGGAGGGGAAGAGTTTCTATTCCTGAAACCTAAAGCTGCATCATGCAGCCTCTTCCGAGAGTATTGCTGACTTAGGGTGCACTGCTCCCCTCCCCTAAGCCCAAAAAAAGCAACGTGTCCCATCCAGAACCCAAGTTTGGAGGCAGCACCCCAAAGCCGAGACTTCTGGGGGGCGGAGGGGGTGTTTAGTAGTGTCTGCTAAAATGGCAGCTGCTCTGACGCCGAGCTACGTCTTGCAAAGTCAGCCCTGCCCTCATCATCATCATCATCATCATCTGACTGCCGGGAACCGATCCGGCTCCCGGGGCTCTGCGGGACGGGGCGGGGGAAGAGTAGAGCCGGGGCTTCGCCTGCCCCTGCCCACCCCCAGCCCCCAGTTTGTGACTCCAGGTTGTTGGGGACAGTCCCGGCCCCTCTGGACGGCACCTGTGCCCCCCGTTCTCTCCCAGCCCAGCCCGGGCAGCTCACGGGTGTAGCCCGGCTCTCCACAACAAGAACCGGGAGATGCAGGGATGGCAGCCGTCCCGACCCCTGGACCGCTGTCCCCCTGCTTCGTGCTCCCCCTGGCTTGGGGACAAGGACAATTCCCAGGGCAAAGGGACCGAGTAGCTCAGACCGACAGGCAGAGGAGGTGGGGGGAGAATGGGAGAGGTTTGGGCTCTTCAGGGGAGGGGGTTCTCGCCCACTTCCAGCCCAGGACTTACCCAGAGGGGAGGGGGCACTCCCGCCCCAAAACCACCAACCCTTGGCAGTGACTTTAAGCCCCGTCCCGCAACGGGACACCCCTCGAGCCGGGCCGAGCCCCGGGACTCCCAGCAGGAGGAGAGGGGACAGAATTTCAGTCTTTCCTACAGCACGAGGTGCCCCCGCTGCCCCTCGCCCCCCAAGAGCTGCCGGGAGACGGCGGCGACTCTGCGGGGGGAAGGGGGTGCAGATTCACCACCCCTCGCTCGGGACTGAGCAGGGGACAAGCGGAGCTGCCTGCCCAGACCCCTCCTCGACGGGACCCCCGGGAAATCGCCAACCCCGATAGCGGCCGCCCAGCCCGGGGGGGCCGGTACGGCCTCGGTAAAGCACCGGGGACAGAGCCGGAGCCTCCGCTCCGGACCGCAACTCCGTCGGGACACGGGGGTCAGCTCCCGTCTGCTTTTTGGAAAGGGAAAAACACAACTTTCCGGAGTTTTCTTACTCTTTATGTGACGGGGATCCCACAGACCCACATTATCACTTGGAGAGAGAGAGAGAAGAAAAAAAAAAAAAAAACAAAAGAAGAAAGAAAATAAAAGAAAGAGAAGGGGAAAAAAAGGAAAACCAAGTTCTCCTTGTTCTTCCCGAGGCAGGTGAAGGAGGGGAGGGAAGGGGGGAGGGCAGGCAGGTTTGAAAGAGCCGAAGGGGACAAGTTGTGCCCGGGTTTCCCAGCCGCAGCAGCCGGCGCTGGTTTGTGCTTTGCAACACGCGCCTGCTCCAATCTGCGCCGCTCGGGAACAATAAACAGGATCATACAAAGAAGTGGAAAGGCGGCATCTTTGCTTCTGGTTTCTATGACAGCATCAGAGAGAGACAAACCAACTATAAACTCTAATTCCTAGATTCCTCCTCCCCCCCCCTTCCCAAACTCCCTTTTGTCTGCCATTAATTAAAGTGGCCATATGGAAAAGGCTGATAATAACAGCAGATGAGCCAACGAGAGAGAGGGAAAGGGAAAGAAAGAAAAGAAAAAAAAAATAACTAAAAGTAGCGGCAGAGAGATGGCGAGGGTTTAGCCGGGGCTTTTCGCACTTGTTTTCAGCGGCTGCTCGAAGTGAGGGGGCTCAACAATAGCGGGAGGAGAGCGGCTGCCCCCGCACTGCTGCCCGGCCGGGTCGAGGGAGGCAGTGGGCGACCTGCCCCCTTCTCCTGCCCGGCTCTGGGGAGCCTGGCATGCCCCAAGCCTCCTGCTCCGAGAGTGCTGATCCCCACGACCTGCCCCTTTGTGTGGGAGAGCCTCCGAGAGTGCCGACCCTCCTTTGGGGCCGCCTCCCCGAGGAGGGTCGGTCCTAGCCGCCGGCAAACTGCACCCCAAACTCAAGCCCAACTCGCCGGGGTCGATGGCAGCGCAAACACATCCTCGGGCACCAGCCCACTGCCCCTCGCTCCCTCTCCAAATAACCCACGGAACAACAACAACAAACTTTGCTAAAATTGATAAAGAGATTAGCCAAGCAAAGCCTCTTCCGAGCAAGCTAAAAATAAGAACACGCAGATTTCTGTCGTGGTCAACGTATAGAGAGAAATCCACAAACATGGCACACTTCCCTTGTGCCTCGTTGCTATAAATAGAGAACTCTAAAGTAGGCAATAATCGGAAAGAAGAGGGGGGGAAAGGGGAAAAAAAAGGAGAAAAAAGAAAAGTCTGGCAATGGCAGGAGGGAGCAGCCGCCAGCCCTCCGCACCCGCGTCCCCGGGCGAGGGGGGCCGCGGAACTCCCCAACGCCCCCGGAGTGCGGAGCTGCGGACTTGGGCTGGAGTTTTGGCAGGAAGGGGCCTGGGGGTGAGGGGAGCGCGGTGAGGGACGCGTGGAGCCCCGGTCCCGCCCGGCCGTCAGCACCTCCGAGAGCTCCGCGGCCGCGGGGCCGCCGCCGCCGGCGCAAACTCCTCCCGGCGCCCGGGAGCGTCTTCTGCTAACACCTCCCTCCGGATAAACATCCACCGATCTCGCGGTTCACAAACCCGGCAAGCATCCTCTTCCAGAAATATTCAGAAAGTTTCCCGGCTGAATGCGACGTTGTGCTTTTTTTTTTTTTTTTCTTTAATAGATCTCCTCCTTTCTCATCTTATTCAACCTCTTTTCAGTCAGAAGCATAACATGTCCACTCGCGTCTCGCAGCCGGCGAGAGAGCAAGCAAGCAAAGATGGACCTAGGAGCATGATGATCATCATAAAAATCCCCTCGGTTCTCCAGTGCAATTTTCAAAACAACAACCCAGCCTTCGTGCTGTAAAGGCGAAACGCCTGCGTCTGTTTACATCAACTGTGTGCTCCGAAAGCCTTTCCCCTCTGTCTCAATCCAAGGGAGGGGAGGGGAGGGAAAAAAAAAAAAAAAAAA
>VZTX01016896.1:0-26694 GCA_013400915.1 Pardalotus punctatus
CGGGGGTGGGGTCGGGGGATGCCGCGGTCGGGTCGGGTCCGTCCGGGCGGGCGGTGTTCGGGGCCGGGCCGGGCGGGGAGGGAGCTCCGGAGCTGCCCCGCCCGCTCGGAGCGGCCGTGAGTAACGCGCCGCCCGTCTCTGCCCGCAGGACCTGAAGCGCTTCCTGTACAAGAAGCTGCCGAGGTAACGCGGGGCCGTGCGGGGGCTGTGCGGGGCGGGCGGCCGGGATCATCCCGTCCCAACCGCCTGCCATGGGCAGGGACACCTACCCCTAGACCGGGATGCGCAGAGACCCATCCAGCCTGGCCTTGAACTTCCAGGGTGGGGTATCCACGCCTCCCTGGGCAACCTCTTGCAGTGTCTCACCACACTCATAGTAAAGAATTTCTTCATAAAATCTAACCTAAAATTCCCGGTTTTCAATTTGTACCGGTTACTCCCTGTCCTGTCACTGCAGTTCCCGATGAAGAGTCCTTCTCCAGCTTCCCTCTAAGCTTGCTTCAGATATTGGAAGGCTGCTATGAGGTATCCACTCAAATTTCCCTTCTCCAGGTTAAACAGCCCCAACTTCCTCAGCTTGTCTTCACAGGGGAAGTGCTTCAGCCCTGTTACCTACTTCATGGCTTCCTCTGGACTTGCTCGATGTCCTTCCTATTACTGGGGCCACCAGACCTGTACTAAACAGAATGAATACCAAATTAGTGAAGGCATCCATTTTCTTCTATGTTTTCCCCTTCCTTGCACATTTGTTCACACAAAAAAATCTTTCCTCCTAATTACTATGTTTTTTAATGGTGTCTCTTTTTTTTGTTTTTTTTTCCCCCAGTGTTGAAGGTCTTCATGCTATTGTAGTCTCAGATAGAGATGGTGTGCCTGTTATCAAAGGTAACTCAGCTTTTGTGCTTGTTGTGCTCTTCAGCTGAAATCATGATTGAACAGCAGGGGGTGGAGAAGTATAGAAAAACCTTCCTGGTTATGCTAAATAGTTGAATATCTGAAGTGGTAGAATTAAATTGGACTTTTATTTAAAGTTCAATAGTTGATTATATACCTTTTAAAAGATATTCTTTTGTTTGTGCCCTCAGTAATTGTAGTCCACTGTAGTCTATGGAAGTTTCCCTTGGTGATAGGGGTTGGAGTACTGTAAGATCCTTGTATCTTCAAGTCCCTCACAGGCTGTTTGATACTAAGTAGTAGAGAGAGCTTGGCAGTGTTTTGTTGACTGGGCTGGTCCATGCTCAGAAACAGTTGCATCCAGCTTATATACATGTTTAGTTGGGTTGTTTTTGGTACTGTAGTTTTTATGTTCCGCAGTCCTTGTTTCAGATGTTTTTAGGTTGTGAGTACACTCATTTAAGGATACAAAGATTCAAGTACTGCAGATTTATTTTTTTGATGCCCCGAAGTATTTAAACACTCAGCAGAACTTGCACATCTTCACCTGTTTGCAGTGAAATGACTGTGCCAGTAACCATTTCAAAGGCTGGAATGGGTGCAGACAGTGAGGGACGTGGAACCAAAGGGACATCAGCACAGGCTGTGCATCCTAAAGGAGAAGACTGTTTCTTAGGTATACCAGGAAGGATGCTGCTATAATGAGCTTTGATCATACACACAGCATTAAATGATGTACTGCTCATGAAGACTGTCTTGTGTTCCTCGTGGGAGCACCTTAGACGTGTTGCATGTTCCCCAAGAGCAGATCTGCTTTTGACAGAGCACTAAGCTGGATGAGGGTTTGGGTGCAGTCAGAGATACCATGTAAAGATAAGAATTTTCTTGTTTTGTTCTAGTTGCCAATGATAATGCTCCAGAGCATGCACTGCGACCTGGCTTTCTGTCCACCTTTGCCCTTGCCACAGATCAGGGCAGTAAATTAGGACTCTCTAAAAACAAAAGCATCATCTGCTATTACAATACATACCAGGTGAGTCACCTCATTGTGTCTTGTCCACAGTGACTTGAGCTGTTCCTACATTACACTGAGCAAGAGAAAGAGGGTTGTTTAAGCTCTGGTAGATTTTCACTTGGTTGCTATTAAAGTAATTGTGGTTTATTTCTTACACTGCTTAAATGGTTAAGCCAAATTTTCACATTCTTTATTAAACTTCTCTTACGTTTCTGTAAGCTGAGATTTACTGGTTGGAAATGGGAAAATTTTCTGAACTGGCAGTATTTGTGAATTTGCAGTAGGTGTTGCTCATATGGTCTTCTAAATCTGTTAAGAAGGGTTTATGTTCTCTTTTATAAATAATGTTTGTTTATAGTTAGTGACACTTAACATTAATTAAACACATGCAGTCCACTCCATAGCTTATCTTGCTGCCAGTGTGGCTTTGAGGTAAGAAAGCTTTGAAATACCCATCACATTTTTCACAAACTGATTATTTGTGTCCAGAAGTCCATTATTGCTACATTTCTGCTCCTTCACAAGTTCTGGTGGTCCTGAGAACTTTTTATTATGACCGCAGTAAACTGACCAGCTGTTTAGCCTACAGTGTGTCAAGCTTTGTTTGGAAAATAGCTGGGTGAACGAATTAGTTTGCACACATTAGTACATTGCTTTGATTCTCTTGATGCTGCTAGCTTACTGTTGTGCCCAAGATGCCAGTTAGTGGAAGAAGAGATATGTCTGTACAGAGAACAGTGTTTTAAAACAATAAACCTGCATGTTGTTTCAGAATGAATTTGTGTGTCAGAGCTCTGACATCTAACACATGTTAGCTGCGGGCTGAGCACTATTCTCTCCTTGCAGGTGGTGCAGTTCAATCGCTTACCTTTGGTAGTGAGTTTCATTGCTAGTAGCAATGCCAATACAGGTATGTCTTCACATTTATTTTAAATATTGCAGTATTTTAAGGCCTAGGTATTGTAGTAATTGAAAATAATTTCCCTGAATTCACTTCGAGCTATATTAACTTTGCTCCTGCTGTGAATTTTGTCAGCATATTGTGAAGGAATAGGTGTGAGTAAAACTGCACAGATTTTAGGTGGCTTGCTGAAGTTGTTATTCTTTTAGAAGCATATTTCTCCTGTGATTAACCTTGCCCTTGGTGCACTGGCAGGTGCTGTGCTGTACAATCCAGCTGTTGGGTCTCTGTCAGTCAAGTTAATGTTCTGCAAGAACATGTGCAGCTTTGTCTTTAGTTCTGTGGGGTGGGGAAATCCTTCAGTCCTCCTGGCCTTGCTCATGAGGGCATTGGCTAATGAATATGAGCAGAAGGGATTTAATTCTGGCATGGCTTCTTGGGCCTCAGTAGCTATGGGAAGCAGCCAGGCAGTAGTGGGGGAGAGGTGTGCTCCCTGGGTGCCCCTTTTAATGCCAGGGGTTGTAGGCACCCTGCCTGGAGGTGTTCCCAGTGTTCCCAGGAAATTGAGTGGCTCACATTAAACATTTCAGGCTTTGAGAAACACTGCCTGTGACTTGGGAGGGGGAGGGAGCTGTGGGCTTTGGAGAGAGGCTTCTCAGTGATGTTGTTTGATGGAATGTTCTGTCTCTTCTCTTTTCAGGGCTGATTGTAAGTTTAGAGAAGGAGCTCACGCCCCTGTTTGAAGAACTGAGGCAGGTTGTTGAAGTTTCTTAACCTGATGGTAATAGCCAGAGTGCAGCATTCCTCTGCAGCCCAGTGGACAGAAAGATTCAATAATCGTCAGTCAAATAACACATCTCGGAAGAAATACCACAGCTCCTTAGTATACTAAGTAAGAGTAAATTGTACATAGTACTGAATCTGAAATGATCTACTAGTGTGTTGTAGGTGGATGTTACTTTAGGCCATGCTTCTTATATTGTGCAGTACTGGAGAGACCACCAAAATAGCTCCCATGGAGTTTAGCTCAGCCAGCTGAGCTAGGTCTACGTGAGGCCCTTGGCTCAGAGGAGCAGCCCCCAGATCTTTTGCTTTACAGGGAACCAGGCATGTGGCAGGGTGTGTCCTCAGGCCGGCCACCACTATGTGTGGGAAAGCAGATCAGGTGGAGAGAGTGAGCAAAGGTGTGGTTGGAGGCATTGTGAGAGCACGTGTGTTAGCGGTGATGTGTCGGTACAATCAAAAAATATCCCAACTTTCTTACATGGGTGGTACTTTGGCAAGGGAGTGCTACTAATCTGGATGCTAGCTGTATCCTGCTTCCACTAGGAAGAAAGCTGTTTCTATGGAAGCTGTTGCTTTAGGGATTTTCATGATGCCTAGCTAAAAGCACCCAAACAATGTCTCACTTCTTCTTCATAGGTTTTTTTGTGTAATATGGTTGTGAAGATCTCATGTCTCATAGTCTTGTGTGGGTTCATCACTGGTGACACTCTCAGCTCATTTACCCTTAGGTTTTCTTAAGTAAATAAATATAAATAAAATGCAGTATTTTTAAATGACAGAGCCTGGTCCACTCTTCTGTTGCACTGTAATACCCCACAGCACATCTTCTTGTCTATAGAGAGAACGGGTCTCTTAATTGTTTGCAAATGCACAAAATCTGTGACTTTCCAGGCTGAAAACAAACCAGTTTGTCTCAGTTGGGCAGCAAGGACACCAAGTCCCAGGCCGATGCAGAGATCCCATTGCTGTGGGATCAATCCTGTGCTCTTAGCCCCAGACTGTCGTTCCCTCCCATGTCCCCTTGTGACAACTGCCAAGCACTGCAGGTCTCTGTCCCAGGCTGGGAAAGGGGGTGCCATGGCCACTCGTTCACACCTCACCAACCTTTGGTGCATCAGGCAGCATGGGGGGCAACAGTGGTGCTGGAAATGACAGCTGGGAGTTCTTGGCTTAAAAAGAGATTACAGCTTGTCAGTGAACCCTTTCCCATTTAAACTAAGGTGGAATTGTATTCCTGTTGCTGGTCATTACCGAAGCAGCTGGAAAGTGTGTGTGTGTTTCTGGAAAAATATATTTGTGTTCCAGCAAAGGCTTCCTGTTGCTGTTTGCTTCTGCACAGCCCATCTGTCTGACGGTTTCCAAGGCCACCTGAGTGCTGTTTCTTTCACCGGCTTCAGTCTGTGACACTGTGTGCTGAACTTGTTTCCGTTGTTTTGTGAAGCAGTCTGTTGGTGTGAAAAAGGGAAGGCTGTGTTTGTGGTCTACAAGCTCCATTTCCAAGCTGTTTTCACAGAACAGTGATGCTGTTGGAGAATATAGTCTCTCTCTTCCCCTAATGCTGCCTCTCTCTCATGCAAACTTAGCAAAGGTTTTTAACTAAATGGGAGATGCCAGATTGTTAAAGCTTCGTTAAGGGAAAAAGGAGGACAAAGCTTTAACGATACAATATAGGAATATAAAAACTTGCGGTAGTTTTATAATGACATTTTATGCAGAAAACAGTCTGTATAAAGATATTTACAAATAGTTTGAATTTCTAAGTTGAAATAAAATGCTATTCGTATGTCCAAATCTAGATTTTCTTTCTTCCAGTGTACTTTTGCCTTCCTCTTCTGCACTCTTCTCACAGTAAAGGCAGTTATCAGACACCTGCTGCATGAGCAATACTAAACACAGGCTGCAGTGCTGCATAGCAGGAGAGGTTTGCAGATGCTGTTTCTGCAGAAATTCGATTGTTGTGCAGGGAGAGAGGGCCCCTCCTCTTTCCCCACCCCTCGAGGCTTGCTCAGGGGATCTTGCAGGTGGATCAGGCTGGTCTTGAGCCTCTCCAGTGTGTCAAATTTTGCTTCCAAAATGTAATACCTATTTTGAGTATAGCGCCAACGTCCTGGGGTTCTACTTCTCGTCTCTGTAGTGAGCCACAACACTTAAATGTGTGTCCTATGAGTGCCAGGAAGCAGCTACTGTTTCTCATAACCCTGGTTTATATACAAGTGTGCTTACATGATGCTGCTCACATTACCTATAGATGCTGTTTGAAACAAGTTTTCACTTGTAGCCATCACCAGTATCAAGTTAAACCATATTAAAATATGTTTGACCAGAACTAAGTGTCACACAGCCATCACTTTGAAAAGGGCCTTGAAATACTCTCTGTATTGCAATATAGATACTATTTACAAAAATGTAAATGGTATCTATATTGCAATTACTTGTGTCATTTTCTTCTTCTGGTTTAAAAGTCTGAACAGGTAATAAAAAGATATTTAATGTTTCCAGAAATTACACATTTTAAATAAAAGGCTCCAGGTTACAGAATATGATACTGATGCTTAGTTGTGATGGAGCTTGCAATAAATTATTAAGAGTGCTCTGATTAACCACAGTTTTCAACAGTGACCACTTCTGTGATTAGCTGGCAGATGTTTGAATTAAGTGCATTACAGGCATACACCACGCATATCAAACCCATGTTCTGGTTTTGCAACCGTCCCCGCCACGCGTGACTCTGCAGCCCCGGAGCACCCAGAGCTGCAGGAATCAGTTCTGTGCACAGCTGGGTGACACATGTGCGTGGGGGCACAGACACAGTGGAGACGTGAAGCTGCCCTCTGGTCAGCAGTGCCTTCCCCTTGGAGAGAGGCAGTTCCTGCCGGCGGAGCACGAGCACTGGCACGCAGCTAGGAACTGAGGGTGGCGTTGCGCTCTTCCAGCTGCTTCCGTATTTGTGACTAGAACAGAAAGACAGTCCATTACTGCTTGTCTGCGTGCATGTGGATGTGGGCGAGAACGACCAACCCAATCCCTGGTATTTTTTAGGAAGTAGTGCTTTCAAGCCTTTACACTGTCTTCTCATTCCTGCCTTCATGCCCAGGGTGTGTGGTCTGTGCTGATGATCCATATTGCTTATCAAGCACATAATGACATCCTTAGAGATGGAAGTAACTTTTTCTTACTAACGAGCATGCCTGTTAGTAAGAAAATCCCAAAAACGCTAAAGTGGGTTTGCAGGCAGATACATTATGCTGCTTTGCTTGGCACTGGGGAGGCCAAACCTCGACTGCTGTGTCAGTTCTGGGCCCCTCAATTCAGGATAGTGCCTGAGTGAGTCCAGAAAAGGGCAGTGGATGGGAAGGGGCTGGAACATACGTCCTATGAGGAGCAGATGATGGAGCTGGGGCTGTTAAGCCTGGGGAAGAGGAGGCCTCAGGGGTGACCTTATCACCCTCTAACTCCCTGAAAGGAGGCTGTAGCCAGGTGGGGGTTGGTCTCTTCTCTGAGGCAACCAGTAACAGAATGAGAGAACACAGGTTCAAGCTGTGCCAGGGGAGCTTTAGACTGGACATCAGGAGGAACTTCTTCACTGAAAGGGTTGTTAAACATTGGAATGGACTGCCCAGGGAGGTGATGGAGTCACCATCCCTGGAGGTGTTTTTAAGAAAAGACTGGGAGTGGCACTTAGTGTCATGGTGTAGTTGAGAAGGTGGTGATCAAAGGCTGGACTTGATGACCTCAGAGGTCCTTTCCAACCTAATTGATTCTGTGATTGTGTGAAAACTCTGTATTCCAGCCTAGCTGGCCTGGCAGCCAGAACAAGCAGTCCCTTGTTGCAGGTGCTGAAAACTGTAGCACTTTGGGTGCTGCAACCCTGGGGGTTTATGGTGGCAGCACCTGGTGCTGCTGCCTGAGATGCCATGTAACAGCACACATCACCTTACCAGTTTCCACCGCAGTATTTTAATCCACTCATCGGCTTCTATCCCAGTTTTTGCACACAGGTAGTATGTCCTTAGTGGGAACACTAAACTGTAAGTAAACAAAGCTTTCTTAAATTGCTAGAATAACTGGCAGTTCTTCCCAAAACTGAGCCCAGCTGGCCTCTACCAACAATTGCTTAGACAGAGCAGGGCAGGAAGGCTGTGCTCCTGTTCAGTCACCAGGAGGGAGGTAAACCAAGAATGGGTGACAGTCATTTACAGATCAGGGAGATGTTACCCCAGATCCATAAGGACAAAGGATCTACATTTGGGCACAGAAGAGGTTACCATGTGACCTGCAGCAATGTCTGACCCCAAGATCCATAAGTCTAGGGGATGATTATACATGATTACAGATTTAGAAATGCCCACTACACAGAGGCCCACCTTTTGCCAGGAGTAATTTGGCAAAGCCATGCAGGACTGACAGAGACTGGCAGACAGAAACAGACTTAAGATTTAGAGAATGAGCAGGGTCACAACCACCAAGGGACCTTACAGAAGCACACACTGTTTATGTTTCAAAATTCCCTTTCTATTTGGCCTTCCCAGCAAGATGGAGAAAGCACTGCAACTCACCAGAAACAATTGACTCTTTCCTGGGAATAGTCAAATTGCACAGCTGAGCATTCAGTTAAGTCAAGTGCTCGAATTGGTTCAGTAGCCTTGAAGAGAAAATGTTTTTAAGATGGGGACACATGAAAACAGAAGGTTATCTCAGTTCATCTTCAGTGCATCTAGACATTTACAGGCACCTTTACAGGTTTCTCCAGGCATAGCTACAATAGCTGTAACACTATAAACCCAAACTAGCAAGCATAACATCAGTGCTATTATGATATGAAGTGAGCTCAATAAGAAAAACCCAGGACAGGTCACATCTGGACAAGCAACAGAAGAGATCTCTACCACAGGAATGTTCAAGCTACATGGAGACTTCTTAGGGTTTAGGTGATGCCTTATAATGTAACTGACACAGCAGCAAATCTGGTATCACTTTCAGCTAAGGTTTACAGAGACAAAGGCATGGGTATAGGTCTTACCAGACCTAACCAGCTGTTGGAGATTTAATTAATTCCTAAGTGCCTTGAAAGGATGAAGCTGGGTAAGGAGAAATGTAGAAGCAAAGTCAAAGTAGTGTTTGCAGCGGAACAATAAGTTTGGCTGCCTGAGAAGCATGTGTGCATATGCATATATATATATATATATATATATATATATATACATACATACACACATACACACACACACATATATATATATATAAGTTTTTTTGGACAAGAGGAGGAGTGACACAGACTGTGTGTGACAGCAACACATCTCCCTTAGGAGTTTAATTCTCCCTAGGTGTGAGAGTTCTTCCTTCATTTTTTTCAGCCTCATACTGTTAAGACCTCAGAAGAGGCAGCTTAATTGCTTTCTGCCCAGACACCCTTAGCTGTTTCCATGGTCCTTCAGCAGGTGTATGGAGGTGTCTGCTGCTTTCTCATCTTTCCTTAATTTTTTTGCTGACTCAGTGGCTGTTAGCAATACCCTACATTAGGAGAAACCCCCTTGTGCTGTGGTGTGCTACCAAATGCTCTTCCAGGGGCAGCTGCAAGCTGCTCACCTGTAGGTACCTGAACCCCACAGCAACAGGAGTGCCAGGAGATACTGGAGCTGCTGCCTGGAAGGAGGTCGTATTCCTGACAAAGACACCTTCTTGCCTGGTAAGTCACTAATGGAGTGCTGCTCTTTGAAATGCTGTTCTGCAAATTTAATTCAAGTTGTCTTGAACTGAAATGAAAACTGATGGAAAGCCCTGCAAAAACCTAACTAGCTGTTAAGAAATGGTAAAGTTTGCTGAGAAAAGGCAGTTGTGTCTGCTCTTGTGTAAAAATCTGTTAGAAGCTTGAAATAGGGCTTGGCAGAGGTGCAGAGGTGAACAGTTTGGCTGTGTTTATGAAAAAAACAAAATCAAATAGAGGCATGGTAAGGGCAAAGAAACTCTAGAGGTGTTTTCTATTTTTACTTAGAAATGGAGCAGCAACTGTAAGTACACAGTGTTTTTCCCAGATGCTGCAGGTTAATCTTTGTCAAAAGGAATTTTTAAATGAATGGTTTTCTATGTATCCTGTGAGACCACTTGAAATAAAAGGATGAAATCAAAGAATGCAAAGGATATTACCAGTAGTTTTAGAACTATTTTAGCAGCACACTCTGTTCGGTTGTGTCTAAACTACAAATGTTGCGTTGTGCTGGTAGCTTAAAATCCACTTAACAAAGCAACCCAAAAATGTATGCTAGGCCAGGCTGGACAGGGCTTTGAGCAACCTGGTCTAGTGGAAGGTGTCCCTGCCTGTGATGGAGGGCTTGGAAGGAGATGATCTTTGAGGTCCCTTCCAGCCTGAATTATTCTGTGATTCTGTGTAAAAAAAGGCCTGTAAACTCTGCAGTAGCTAAGACTGGCAAAGCACAGTAAATGTTTTCCAGCTGTAAAACTTACTTTCTCTTGTTGAAGTTATCAGCAAAACTGACTTTACTTGAAAGGTTTGACCCCTCTGACACTATGGGAAGCTTTAGTTTGGGAAGCTGTGATACAGATGTGAGAAGCCAGAGATACAAGGAGGCTGCAGCTGTCTGTGTAGACGTTTAAACAGTAGAACTGTTTGCTACTTACTGTCTGGTCTTTGAAATACTTAAGTTCATTCCTATGCAGTGTAAACCACCTTGTCTTCCAGTTCTGAAAGATCAAGAACAGATGGTAACTGTCTTGGGAGAGTTTAGTCTAATATTTCTTAGGAAAGCAAAACTTTCGAAGTTGTTGACTTGCTCTGGTTTACAGTTGTTCTTTGTTGTTGCTCAAAACACCAACTGTTCCTGTCTGCAGGGAAATGCAAGTGGAGCAGTTTCAGCTCCACATTGTCTTTAGCTTCTGTAGGTGGAAGCAACGAGTAAGTTTTCCTTACCTTGACTATTCTGCCTTGTTTTATCAAATATCCTTCTTTGGTGCCAAGCTGTGAAGTAACAAGCAGAGGGATTGGGGTTAGAGGCTGAGCTCTGCTTCTATTTCCCACATCCCCCCTCTTTGCCTGCATCAGGAAGATGGATCGGTGGCCTGTTCTTTGGGAAACTCCCCATAGCCACTTGCCCTGTCCTTGCTCCGATGCTCCCCTCAGATGGCTGGATCCACTCCTAGGGTAAATATGGACTGTGCTGGCTCTGAAGGCAGCCTCCTGGACTGTGCCTCCCCCAGCGAGCTTCTGGCCTGCACCTTCTCAACCAAACGCAGCAAAACAGCTGCAGTTACACTTTGCTGAGTAAAGCTGGGTGGTTGCCTTGGCACATGTTGTGACCAGAAGCATGTGAGATTTAACTGACAGTGAAATTATCCCCAGAAAATGCTCCTCAAATGCAAACAGAGGAAAGTACTGTTTTACTGAGCTGCTCTCTTCTCTCAAAGAAGAAAAACCTGTTGTGTTCAATGTCCTTTTTTGAAAAATTGGGGTTTGAACTGTTTCTCTGGCATCATGAGTGACACATAGACCTTATGCCTCCTCAGATACTCAAACTCTGTGTAGGGATCTGGCTGTGAGACTGCAGACCTCTGGAAATCAAAATCTTGCCAAGTTACCACTTCTTCTTGAAAAAATTATTATCTTTTTATTGGTGGTATGTGTAAGTCAAGCTTCTTTGGAGGTTAAAGGTTAACTCAGTGATGAAGGGCTGGTTGTGAGACACATCAGAAGTGGTTCTTCTAGCAACTTCATTAACCCATATTAACATAGCTCTTCCTCTTTTTCCCCAGAAATATAGTATATAATTAAAATACTTTCTGTTCTGAGCACACTGCTTTGGAGAAACCACCTGTCTCACTCATATCTGAGTTACAAGGCATTTAGAGCCTCTAATTACTGTCCAAGTGAGTCTCAGATGTCAGAATGGGTGACCCAAATGCATATGACAAGTTTTTTGTGTGTGGATTTGTTTTTTTTAATGATAATGTTACTGCTAAGATGGCATTCTAAAAGGAAGATAACATGAGAATGAAAATCTTTCATATATTCTTCGTTTGGATGTCAGACTCACCCAGGTCAGCTGCAGACATTGTTTCTCCAGGGACAGCATTGAAGTGACAACAATTATAAAAGCCTCTATTTGTCATGGGACTGTACTGAGCAAGTCTCTATTTGTTTTGCCTTGTTTGGCAAATCCTTCGTGTATTTACAAACCTATAAAAGGATTAATAACCAGTCCTACTCCATAGCTTACTCCAGCAACCATGCTAGACTCAGCCCAGAAGCACCCCTCCCACCAGAACACGACTTACTGAGGGAGCATTTGGGACAAGGTCACTTTCTGTCCTTCCTGTCTGCATTGCAGTGTGAACTCGGACGGACTCATAAATGGAAGGTTCTTCCACTTGCCGTGGGTAGGGATGTTTCAATACAATTAAAGTTCCTGCAGAGAAAAGAGCAGGAGTAAGTCATCTGGCCACCTTAGAAAATAACTTGTCAGTAGCTTCCTCTCTGAGAAACGGTTAACCTTTTCCTAAAATTAAAAATGCAAGTGTGAAAACTGTCACTATATGGTACCTTATCAAAACCTTTAAACTCGCAAATTCTTGCAGGGAATCTCTTGACTCATTAAATTCCCTGCCTGAGCAGGAGGCTGGCTGGAGGGTAGGCAGGATGCTAAACTAGATAGGAGGCCATAACAGTCATTGGGTTTGCCAACATCCCACTAGTTGGTGCTTAAATCACTTAATCTGTCAGAGCTTTGGATACAGGCTTCCTAACAGTAAACCCATGGTACCATCGCCTTCAGCTGTTTTTACCACAGCTCTTTCCAGTTAAACATTTTTGTTATAGCCATTCTTTTTTTCTCCAAATAAGGTCATGTTTATTGCATGTTCCCTGCATGCTCAATAGTAAATCTATTACACTTTTCAAAATAGTGAAGAACTTCATTAAAATACTAACTGCACCGCCATCTTCCTCCACTCTTTAAAAATAATGTCACAGCATACCAAATGCTGCTCCATTTGCATTCTATGCTGATATTGCAGCTCTTAAAGAGGTGGGATGCTAGAATTGGTAATGACTTGGACTTGAAACCTACAGATGTTTGAGTAATTTAAAAGTATTTTGTAATGAGAAGAGCTAAAAAGGGAAGTGGAAAAGTTGTATTTGAAGCAGCCAGCTGAAATCTGTTTGCAGGCACAGGGGGTGTATGCAAATGTGATCTATTCAACTTGCCATAGGTGGAAAGTCAAAACTGGTTTATTATTCTCTGGCTTTGCAGAAAAATAATGCTTTACCATTTAAAATAAAATTGAGAACAGCTCCATTACCACTCTACAGAAACTACTCCTGAGCTGTTGCAGAGAATCAGAATACCATCATCTGTACACCATAGATAAAAAGCCCCATTGCAGAACTGGAAGGACTAATTTAACATTTTATACAGTATTTGTTTTCTAATAAGTTCTCTGTGGGGTTTCTTTCTGCCACAAAGGCACTTGTACAGAATAATCTCGTAATTATACACACAGTCTAGTAAAAGCTGCACTGCACCAACATTATTCTGCTATGCAAGACATTCTGCCATGTCTGCATCTGCTGATGCTTGGCTTGGAATTGACTCTGGTGAGCGCCTACCCCATTTTTGACAAAAGATTGTTACAACCCAGGAGAACTTTGGCACCTGTATCTGAAGGAACATTGCCTGAGTGTTAACTCTTCTCTTCCTCTCCATTGTTTTCTCTGGTATGGTAAGGTGGAAAGTTTCTTGATATGATGTTAATTTTTTTGTATAATTTTTTAAAATTCTGTAGCATATCTGACTTATAGGTTTCACAAAGCCAGCAGAATCTGATTAGGAAACATTAAGTTGGCAAGTGTTGATCCCATCCACAGAGATCAGATAAAACCAATGTCTATAACACATGCACTGAAGGAGTGAGGAATGGTGAAATACAAGTTTTATGTCATCTGAAATCTTTACAGAGCTAGGCCTGTAGATGCACGCTTGATTTCACAGGAAAAATAGCTTACTGGAACAGAGGATACATGTAGGAGCTCTGTGTTTGAACCACTCCTGAAAGCAATTTAAAAAGAAAATGTTTTGAAAGATACAACTGCCATATTGAGTGTACAACTGCATTTTTCTTGTGAGAAGAAATTGGCAAAGCAGTCCTTGAATTTAATGTTTGTGTTAGCAGAGTACTGGTGCATATTTAGTGTGTGACATGTTACAGTTATTTCATGTGCCAACTATCATTTAACTGGTCTCTTGAATATATAATTAGTACTACTCTGAGTTATTTGCATACACTTGCCACAGAGGATACTAAAGTTTCTGGCACTAACTTGTACTGACAGGTCTTCAACTCTTACACTTGAAGTTAAACATAAAACTGACATTATTATGATAATACTCACTTTGTTTCTCCAGGAATTCTATTCTGGTGGTGTTCAGTTCACTTGTAGGAATCAAGTTTAATATTTTGACCCTTAATTCAGGCAGCACATTGGCTGTTAAACAAACCTGTGCTTTTATCTCTCCTCTTAAAATCAAGACAAATCACTGCGATGGCATATGGCATCAGCATGCTGATGCACTGTAGGCAGAACAGGCGAGCTAATTAAAAACACATTCCCTACAGGTAAGAGGAGTGTAACAGTGTAGACTCCTTCCTTGGAGAAAGAACAGTGAAACGAAACAATTTCGAGTCACTTTTCCATTTATTCTTTTTGGGGGATTTCAACTTCATAGATTAATATTTATTTCCTCACTAACACCACACTTTGGTTTTGCCATTTTTGAGAATGTTCTAATTCTCCCAGTATTTGGAAATGTTTCCTCCTCTGAGAAATCGAAAGGAGCTCATATTTTTTGTTAGAAAAAGTCCAATAAGCTTGTGTGGTTTATCTTCAAAGAACTTGAAGACTTTTTGAAATGGAACTTTTTTAGATACATGAGGTTAATACAAATGTGAATTTATGAAGAGGAACACTTTAGCAGTAGATCTATTTGCTAACACATCAGAAACTGCTTTTATTTAGATCTTTGTGCAGCACGACTATAAATGTATTCTACACACAATATGGCTCTCCTTACCTGTTTCACTTCCAATTAAAGGCTGGTTTGCAAAATGCAAGACCAATTCTTTCAAGCTAGAAAATTCATTAAATCCAAATCTGAATGAAGCTCCTGTATGTTCAATATGGAAGTGTTTCACTGAATCTTTTCCCCTAAAGTAAAAAAGGAAATTTTGTCAAAAGGCATTTGGCATGTACAATTCTTAAATAGCATCTTTCACTATAGGGAATCTGACCCAGACCACAGGCTGACAATCACTGTCCTAGCAGTATTACAACTACTATTACTATCCCTCACTAATATTCAACACAGCTGAGAATCAGATTTTAATTCCTGCTTTAGAGATACAAGATGTTGAAAGCCTAGAAAGGCCAAGTTGGTTAATTTAATTCTTGCATCAGCAAAAAGACTCACAAAAGAGATTTCAGGCCTTCTGCCTAAATAGGATGATATCCTTTCACTTACTGGACTTCAATCTTGATGGTGTACTTGGTTTGCATCTTACTTTTCAGATAGCATGCCAATCTCATTGAAAATGTCTTCTGTTTCCCTTTCAAAAATAGGTTGTCTCCTCTTTGCACCCAAACAGGGGTTTAATAACCTAGTTTTAAATACCTAGGGCTTTAGAATTTGTTTGCTTTGTCTCTGTACTTGGATGATTGGTTCCACTAGGACGGGCACTGACAAAGACCCTGGTTCATGTTTGGTCCTTGTTCTGTAAGGGAAGTAACAGCTTTTGTTTATGAAAGCCGATCGCATTTAGAGAAGTGTGCAAGGTCTCACTTCCTGGATAGGCAATTATTTTGACTTCAAAAGACAGTGAAGCACTTATTGCAAGTCTCCAGTGAAAAATCTGTTTTGTTAATGTTACTAGCACCCAAAGTAGTTCAGAGTAAACTTTGTCTGAGGAAAAATTTACATAGCAAATATACTGAAAATATGGTGAAGGGAATTACAGCGTCTCTTTCATTGTTTATTGACACTTCCACAGAAGATTATTTCAAACAGGTATTTAAATATTTATCTTTGACCAGTACTCATGATGTTGTAGAAGATGCCTCTATGGGTGTCCCAGGTGTCTTGTGCTACAGTCAGCTGGGGCACAACAAGCCAAGTGCAAATGCTCCACACCAGGGAAGAGCTGCTGGGACTCTGCTGCAATGACAGGGTTTTCCATATTTTCGTTTAATTTCACAAGACAATGTTGCAATGAAAGCAAATTCTACTCTACTTCCTACTTACTTTTCAAATTGCCTGATGTAGCTGGGGGAGGGGATTTCAGGCAATATGGGATCTCTCTTCCTACAGCTATCAGTAAAAACCTCAAGGGATGCCTAAGCATTTTTTCCTTAAAAACCCCAAACTATAAAAATGACTGAAGTTCCTTGTGAGGCCAAGGCAGGAAGTAAAGTAAAAGCTACAGAAGACATTTTAGGACAGAAGGAAAATGACAGCTAGAATTGCTAAAGTTATCCTTTCTACAGAAATATATCAGAACAAAATTGAATTACTTATTCTAAAATTAGGTTTTAATATTAGTAAAAAAACATAATTAAACAAAGAGTAGAAAAATTGTAAAACATTTTAAAGTCAAAATCAGTATTCAAAGGAGCTGTACCACCAGAAACAACAGAAACAACCACAACAGATTAAAAGACCAGACTTCAGACTGGGCTATTCAGTTCATAGGGTAATGCATTAATGCTCGCTACATGAAGAGCTGAACAAGAGATTGGAATGTGCCTGAAATAGAAGACCTAGAAAAGTCTAAGCCTAGAATCTGTTAAAGCAGCAAATTTATTTTCATAACTAACATTTTTCTTCCTATTAACTATTTAAATTTTGGTTTATTACAGTAAGTTGTTTCCTGAATGCCCTTTACATTTTAAAACTACCTTCACAATTCATATATATATATCATTGTCTGAGGTAGTTATCTCAAATAATGCCTAGTTACATTTTAAAGTAAAAAACTATTAACCAGTAAAATCATGATTCGTTTAAAATTACTTTTTTTAAGGAAAGCTATTATTTACAAATGGCACTATTCTTTTTCCTCAACACTTACACTCAATTCAGTCCTTGCTCCTCTGAATACTCATTCTGTAACATCGCCTTCAGATCTGTTGGGAACCCCCCAAGCTCCTTGTATAAACGGCTGCCTATAGCGGTAATAATTTCAACAGTGTGTGTACAGGCACACTTGCTCCTAGGTCTTCTATCAGAAATGGGTGAAACACCTCATTGTAACCTTTTCTGGGGAACAGAGTATGTGGAAATTGCACTTTCCTCAGTTCCCAAGCAACTACTCTTCGAGATTGTAACAGCTCCTGGTACTGAATATATACAAAGTCCCAATCTCAAGGGCATGTGCTGTGCTCCTGTCAGGGGTGTAAATAACCAGCAGCAGTACACAGATCAAAGCAACTTAAAAAAGTTACTGTGATTCAGCTGAGTTGTGGCCATGAATTCTTCAGAGGCTCAGTTTGCAGCACAAATGAGCTTGAATGCACCAGTCTAAAATTTTGGTCTAGAGGCTGCTTGTACAATAAAGTTTCCGAAGGCTATGAATGCATTTAGGTTGGTTACCTCCACCCAGCTGACATGCAGGGACTACCTGGTGTGCTTAATGCACATGCCCTTAGGTTGCCTCGCTAAAATATTGTGGCTTCTCTCCTTCTGGGAGGTTCTTTAAATGTGATTCAGTAGTGACATATCCAGCAGGCAAGGCTACCTCTGCTCTATATTGGTTGTATCCTGAACAGTTGTGTCCTAAATCGCTGTAATTAACATCAAGGCCCTGACATCTATCACTTGCAAGCTGCTGTTTCAAAGAATCATGCAGACCCGGCTAAGACTGAACCTCAGCCCACAGCGGAGGAGTAAAACCATCCAGTCAAACACTGGATCAGCCTTTGGAGATGGTGATGGTTCCTACACAGTGATTCAGAAACCAGCAAGGTTAGCACCTCTTAAATGCTATGTTTGCTACTATCCTCATCATAAAACTTTTCTACTCCCATCAACTGTTTCTTAAGGTCTTTTAACTGACATACAGATTTTTATCACACAGACTGAAAATGTTATAGAACTATGTTTTATACTGATAAGATTAATTCATCATTTGGAAAAGTGAGAGCAACTGTCAAATCCAATCCAGTTTTTCTCCTCCAACAAAATGTCATTCAGTGGGATTATACCAATTGGAATATACTTGAAAATAGTTTAAGCCCTAGGAAAAAAACCTGGGACATTCAAGCATGGAAGTAAGTGCAGCATTAGATTCATTCACTCTGTCCATACTGTACCTTACAGAGAGGGAGTACAAATCTTCCCTTTCATTACTCTTCCTCAAAAGATAGCTCCCATCTTGCCCGTTGGAGAGCAGCAGCGCCTCTGCTGCGTGTCGGGTGAGATTGTCATGGTACCACCTGGGGAGACACAAGGGTTTAAAACATCATTAAAGTATCATTCACTCAGCTCTTAACTTTAGCTTTTTGGAGCAGGGTTAGAAAAGCAGTGTTAGTTGCAGTCCTTCCTCTACAATGTTCAGTTACCACCCTTCTCATACGCACTCACGGTTCATACGGATTTGTGCCCCTTGCAGTGGCCTCCTTTTGAAATGCTCATAAATTAACATTTTTTGTTAATGCAAAGTTGTGTACAAACAGCTGACTGTTTTGCTGAATTTAAAAAATCCTGCAAATTCTACTTGCGTGAGCAACACATTACCCAGGTCTGTGCTGATAAGGTGAAAGCAATTTTGAGAAGTGTACAGAATCCTTTGTCTATTTTCAGAAGCTGTACTTTCTGACAGATGTATATCCTTTGGTACATTTCATCTTCCGGGCAAACAGTCAGCACTTAAACTCCTCATAAACTCTGTATTTCCCTCAACGCATCTTCATTACTGAGACCTGCAATTAAACACGCTTACCTAAGTTTAGAATTAAAGGGACCAAAATTAACTGACAGAATTTCAGTGAAAAGTAAGGTATCTTGCTATAGCTGCCATTTGGCCACACGTGGTCTGAGCAACAAAGCGAAACATCTAAACACTGTTTCAATTTATCTTTGGTGAATACTAACTTCATTTTTATATGAAAAATTTTGCAAGGAATTCACAGGAAAAAAAAATCCTTCAAAGAAGTCCAGGAAGTGTAGTTTATGGGTTTGTTTCCATTCAGAATGTTCCACAATAGAAACACCCAATTTTTCACAATAGACAAGGATCTCATTGGAAATGAACCTGAGACTGAACACATAAAGCTGGAGCTATAAAAGGTTGGAGTTGCAATCCTGCAAGGCATGTGATATTGACAATAACTATGCACACACACACACATACGAGCCTCTGGTGCAGAAGGAGGGAGGAATACTACACCCAAGGCTCTGCGAGAAGCAAACTTCCCTTGTCTGTATGTGGAGTGGTGCCAGGCTGCCTTTCCCTTCCTTTGAACTGGGTGCGCCCCTGGCGTTGGGATCAAAGCCTGTCACTGTTTCAGCTAAAGAAACACAGTTTCACTGAAAGCAGAAGTGTCATCACAGCACTTTCCAGAACTTGTCAAGGCAGTCTTCGAAATGAAACCAGGTGTAATTGTATACTCTTTCTCCTTAGTTGTCCATCCCAAGTTTCCACCAAACTTGGCATCTCGCACAAAGTTTTAACTGAGTTTGGATGGCTGCCTATTTGAAAGGCCAGCTGGCTGATAAATTGCTTTATGAGAGACTGCAGACAGTTATCTCAGAGGAAGACAAGATCCATGTGAAACTCAATACAGGCAGGGTATTGCTGCTTTGGCTCTAGAATGTGGTTCATCTACAAGTAGAATAAAATAATGAATATTTAAAGATCAAAGTATCACCCTCTGGAACATGTTAGCCAAAATCCACTCTGGGATTAACTGCCCAAGTAACAGCCAAAGGTCAGACCTGTCCTGATCTGGAGAGGATTTTATCAGCATGGCCAGACCTGCAGCTGAGAATGCAGCACTGTGTTTTGGGTGGGATTTCATAATACTACTTTGCTCATTTCTGTGCAAAAGAAGCAGGTGTTGAGAAAATCTGTGAGTGGTCATTGTCATGAAGGAAGTGAATTTAGTTTGAGGTTGCTCATAGCCGCACCAGTTACCTCATTTCCAAAAAAAAAGCCTTTTACTAAAATTTTAGAAGAGAAGTCACTTAAGTTTAAAAAATGCTGTGTTGAAATTCATTCTCTCTTTATACATAAAAGGCCAGTGACTAATGAAATGTTACTACTATGCAAAAAATAGATAAACAAACCAAAAACCAACAGCAAAACCCTTAACTGGGAAAATGATGTTGTTTGAAAGTGCAGTTTTAAAACTTTGCTGACAAGACTACACCAGTTTCTTGCCTAAAATATGCTGTCTCAGACAAAAATCCCTCAGATATTACTCTGTTCCTCTTATTCAGCTCAAAAAATAGAAGTGGATGCGAGACAGTAATGGAGATCTTGGTGTCAAAGGGATTGTTATATGTAGTTTTGGTTTTTTTCTCTTCCTTACTGTGGCAAATGGTTCAATCAGGTTACTTTGATATTCCACTGTGAAAATAGTCACACAAACTTTGTTCCAAATGCATAAACACAGGTAAAATTTTTTAATGCTGTGGAAAACTTAGAATTTGCACCACAGACCACCAGGAAGGTAAACAAATGCACGCCTATGCTGTCTGTTCTCACAATCAAGCCTGACTGACAATACAAGTAGAAATCACCAGGACTAAAAATAAACCCAAACAGTCCTGTGATTAGACACTACTAGGTATACTTCAGGTAAATTTGTCAGAGGGAGAATCCTATTTATCTGTTTCAGAAAAAAACTTTCAAGCAGTTCTTGGAAATTTGCAGGCAAATCAAGATGGGACTTATGGCTCATTCGGCAAAACACTGTAAAAGGAAGTCCACCTTCAGCTTAAGTTTTGGTTGTCTTCTGAGTTACACCTGGGGCAGGAAACTGTTGATATAAAACACAATACTGTATCTACTTTCATTCCTTCTTAAAATGAAACATTAAGGAAATCAAAATGCTTTACAAACACCCATCTATTTGAAGCCCCTAGAAAGTTCTTCATAAAGCTGAATTGTCTTAAATCTTTGATTTTGAACCATGATGGACATGTTAGATATTGGGCTGTTTCTGAAGGTCCTTCCCAAAGTCATCTTTATAGAGTCTTGTATTCACTACAAAACAAATCCAGAAATGTGCTCTGTACTTTAACACTTGTCAGACTGAAAATCATCAGTACCGTAAAAACTGCCTGGCATTCTTGATTGAGATTTCTCTGAAGAAACATAAGAAGAAAAATAGATGTAAGTCCTTCTCTGCTACAAAACCACTTCTGCTGGCTGCCCTTGGCCTTGTACACCCTCCTGTCTGATATGTATACATACCTCTGGGAGGTTTCTCTTTTCTAATAATTTCGTTTCTCTTATAACAAAGAAAAATCTCTGTGGTCAACTTTTTTTGGCTTCTTTCTATTACTCGACTAGCAATCTCAGGCTCAGAGTTCATAGCTGCTGTCATTTATCCATTCTTGTTACTTTACCTTCATCCTAAATGACATCAAATCTCTTTATCCCATCCATGTAAGCACGTTTGTGTTGTCAGTGTGTATTGTTGAATGACCCTGCTATTTTTCCTGCTCTTTGGAATGGCCAATGAAAGCATGTCTTAGGATGGGCATGCACACCCAGTGAGATTACTTTTGCTACCCTTGGAAAAAGAAAGTGTTTTCAGACATCAGCCTATTCTTTAGGTCAGACTCCACTGGTGACAGCATAGAGGAAGGACTTTACTGACATGGCTTTTACGGGAAGGAGAAGGAAATGAGACACCCAGTGCCCCAGAGAGCCCAAACTCATCAGAGCAAACCACCTCACCCTGAAGATCTGCCTATCCAGCCACCAGTGGGACTTCCCCATGGAACAAGCTGGTGGCTGCTGCAGTACAAGCCACGTCTCTGCTGGCCAGATGTGCCCCTGCAGCTGTGCTAATCCTCACAACTCCAGAACAGGATGCTCTCACATTAAAATCCCTTCTTAAGAAGATCTCTGTGTAGTTAATGCAGTGAGTGGAGCTGCCTACACTGTGATGAAGATCAGGAATATGTTGCAGCAATGTTTGGGGTGGGAAACTCTCTCTTCAGGTTAGAACATCATCCTCAAAACGTTCATTCATTCTTTAACAACTCAAGTTGTTCCAATGAAAAATGTTAATGAAACTTCATTTCTGTGTCCCCTGCAGATGAGAGAGCCCTTAGGGATGGCAGCTGTCATTTCTGATAATGCTGTTTTCAAAAAAATCATATGAGTATTTTGCAAAACATTTCTGTCTGTGTAAACAGGGGCTGGTGAATATGCTTGTAGCTGGCATCAGGTGGATTAATTTTTTTAAAATAACAGAATACACAAGGACCACAAACACTCATCCATGAAAGGATGAATGTTAAGTGACTTGGGTAATCCTCTTCTGAGCCGTTTTTATGTGCAAACATTGTGGCATCCAGTAGAAACACTCTTCTTCCTCACAAAAATGAGATATAGTAATACCAGAAGAGAGCACAGCTGGAAGTTCTGGCTGCCATTTGATGTTAAGTGTTTGGAGTGATAAATCTGAGGTATGCCCAGCTACCTGCATAGCAGTAGGCAGAGATCACACTTGGTTTCTGTGTTTTTATCAGATTATAATCTCAGATAGTCTATAATCTCAGGTATAGTCTGGATTGAGTTAAAAACGGTGTGCATGTTAGGCTTGCTTTTGTGAAAATGTCAGGCAATTCAAAGTTCCTTCTGTGAAGCAAGGAGGAGATTCTCAGTGCTCAGCTGGGCGAGCTCTCTGCTCTCTTCCCAGAAGCTCCCCCCTCTAGTGCAGAAGGTGCAATATTGCTGGTGCTTTGCGGTGGCTAACTGTCCCCAGGGAAAGCACTTTGGCTCTCTGAGCTGTGGGAGCCAAGCAGAAACACCACAAATCTAATTCATGTCTTGTCCACCTCTGAAAGGTAACAGTGATCCATATGAATGGGAAGATGGGCCAGATGTGCACCCAGTAGGACTTGACTTCAATATTACTCATAGCAGTTATTCACCCTGAGTTGATTAGTTGGATTTTTTTGTTTGTTTGTTTGTTTGTTTGGGGGGTGGTGGTAGATATTGGCAAGTTTTGTACTATTTTGTTTTTCATATTAAAAATATCTTCAACCACAAAGAGCTGGCTTTGCTTACACTTTAAAACTACATTCTAGTCTCAAAGATGTATTCCCACTCTGAGGTTAAAGCAGTAGTACACGGTACTGCTCAATGGAGTGCATGGGAAAGCACTGACTTATCTCCTCTGTCTGGATGCAATGCCCTTCACATGCCTGTACTCCAAAAATTACTACAAAACTGACTCACTAGTTCTCTATTTTTGGCACTCTGTATTTCAGCAACTTCTAGGTCTTATCTGTCAAGTTTAGTTGTTTTGGAGTTTTTAAATTTTTTTTTCCTAATATCAAACCCTAGAAGCATTGCCCATCATCTGAAAAATTGCAAAAGGGTTCTCTGTACCTCACATCACTAACAGTGAAGTTTTGGCAAAGTTTTTAATGGTGCGTCAGTTAATAGATGTCTAGAGAATCTACAAGAGGGCAAGAATGCTAAAATAGAAGTTACAGGTGGCAGGCAACCAAAATTGTTATTTATTAGACATCCTTTCAATGTATTACACTGACACACTTAATCACGTACCCATATAAAGTACTTCGTTGGAATACAAGAATGACATTGTATTGGAAAAAATAATTTTAATATAGAAATAACAGGAAATAACATCAGTGTATCCAGTCTTAAAGTTCCTGTCTTCTAACTGTAGACTTTCACTAATTCAGCTTCTGCTTTTCACTTCTATTTTGTCTCCCCCTTCTTTCAACTGGCTTCATTCTAATTTTCACCCACTTTTGCCCACTCTCTAGTCCCTCTGATTTTTTGCTTGCTTAAATTAATAAATAGAGGTGAAGAATAAAATTCTTATGACAATTTACCCTGTTCCAGTCTAATATGTTTCTCAATTCCTCAATTTTATTATCACCTGATCTAGGCCTGTGGCCTAATTTCTCTTCTGTTACTAAATCTAAGCATGAATTGTATTGTTCAGCCTTACAAACACGATCTGTCATGGTACTGTCAAACCTGGAGGAGCATAAAAGCTCTGCTTCAAGGGGTGACAAAGAAAGCTCAGACTGTAGGAGGGAAAAAGGCTACAAAAATTTGTTTCCTCTTTCCCCGTGCCTTTCACTTCCAACACACAAACAATGTCACCCAAACTATGCTGTATTGGGATGGAAACTGTGCTACCAGATCAGCCTGTAATTACTCGGATGACGAGATATTCCACATTCTCATCTCTTGCGCAAATAAGGTGAACTGCAATGCGGAATTCCCCAAACCCATGCAGTGTGTGATCAGCCACAGGAGCTTCACACTGCAGTATTCGGGCTGTCCTTTCAGCTATAACAGCAATAAAGGCAATTGGAAAATGGGCTGACTCCAGGAATAACCAAAGAGGCCTTCAAAGAAGAATCCCATTGTCAGTTTCCTTTTCCTTTCAGCCAACGTGCTTCTGTCTCTTTCAGGAGACTTCAGCGTTTCCTTTTAAACATTTTGGTAGATTTAGCGACAGTGTGTTTGGGTTTTGGCCTTCCTTTTCATTAAGCATTAGGTCCACCTACATACACATCAATACGGTGAAGCGGACTGTAATCTGAATTTTCACTACATTGCTGACAATGTTCCATTCTGTTGAGCAGCTAACCTGGTAAACTATGAGCATATCCTGGTACACAGCCTCTTCTCTTAGAAGTAAAGTCCTTCCCATTTCACACTTCTTTAAACCTTATCCAACTTCTCTGATTTTTGCACCAGAAAGCAGAAGCTTTAAAACAAACTGCTTCAAATTCCAAGCCCCCATCCCAAAGGTAAATGAATGTCAAAGCTGCTCCTCTTTTGAATGACTGCTGTCTCTGTTGGACACATACTCTTCACCAGCACTGTGTCTCAGTTGTGCTACACACTGTATCAGCTGTTAGAGGAACTCTGCACTGTGAGAATCTGGGACTAAGTTTAAGATGAAAAACCCTTGTGATGACTGAGAATTTAGTTTTATAGTCTAGAAAGTGACACTCCTACTTGTCACAGCTGAAAAAGTATTTACATTAAGAGATCTTTCAGGTTATGCAACAAGAATGTTTGCAGTGTGAGGGCTTCTTTTTCATCTTTAGAAAAAAACAGAACAAAAAACTCATTTAGTACTAGCTGAAAATAAAGGGCCTTATTTAATAATTTGAAGGGACTCTGCCTGGCATTGTTTATTCAACTTTAATGCGCTTAACACACTTCCCTGAAGGAGATGCTTAATATTCTGTGGAAGGGTAAAAGTTGAGCTTTTCCATTGAAAGGAAAGTAAAAGGAAGAAGCTACAGCTTTAAAATACGTATTTGTAACCTTCTCACTTGTGTTCTTTCCTTCTTATGGGTATCACATTAAGTACCACATCAAGCTGCATTACTATAAGACCATCTATGAGGATGAACTCCCTGCCAACCCATGAGGCTGTTTATAGGCACATTACTGGCATATATTAACTCAGACCATATAGCATAAATCAAAAAAAATCTGCTAATTGGGAATTGCTTGCCACAACAGCTGAAACTAACTTTCCTTTCTGTCTTCCCTGTAGGTATTATTTTAGGATGAGCGTAATCTTACAGATGTAAAGAGAAAGTATATAATGGGTACTCTGGGTGCCACTGCAAAGTGACTTTACTTAATTTCATACTTGTTATGTGCTTCAGTTAACAGGCATTTCATTAAAAGGTTCTTCTCAATATGGGAAAATATCAGCACTGTGGAGATAGCAACTCCAAGTCATTTTGTTGCACTCCAATTTGTTGACTAAGTGAATGAATCACAGAAATACATAATGAGTTGGTCCTAACCCACAAGTACTCAGGAAGCAAAACATCTTTACTTTTTATCATCAATTCTTTTTGAATGCAGAGGTGACACTGGAGCCTTTTTGTTTTCTCAGAATCATCACTGGGCTTTCTTCTGCTTGGCCTCCACTTTGCTTTGCTGGCCCTGATCCCATGCTGCCTGCACCCACCTGTGCTGCTGCTTCTTGCCCACGGCAATGCCACCAGTGACAAAGTGACCCCAGCCTTCCTCCTGTAAAAACCAAAACTAACCGGCAGACAAAATAGGCACGTCACATCAGACAGGGAACAGGGTCTGTTGCAACCTTCAGCCTTCCTTTTTGCCCCTGGGGTTTTGCTTTTCTGTGAGCGTGATGTCCCTGTAGTGGCTGTGAGTCGTTTGCTGCTCTCCCTCCTGAAGCCCCAGGATTTGGGAATCCTGCTGCCTCCCGGGGCCCAGCAAGGACAGCAGCTCTCTGGACCAGGGCCCAGGCCAGGCTACGAGGGGGCAGCTGCAGGGATGCCACAGGGAGGACAGGGAGGTGAGGACAAGCTCTGGGTTTGATGCTCCCTGGACACGCCGGGAAGCGCCACGGTACAGCAAGGGCTCTGTCCGATGCCGATGGCTTCCCGCCCACACAGGTTCTCCGCGGGAAGCTGCACTCCCTGCCACCAACTCTCCGCTACATCCGAAACGCGTGTCTGCGCTCTCGTTTTTCTAACTATTATTTATTTCTCCCGGTCACCTGTGGCCTGCCAGCCTCTCACCCCTGCCACGGGGCCGAGGCGCTGGGCTTCTCCGAGGGGCCACACGGCGCACGGAGCCCTGCGGCGGCCTCGCTCAGACAGACCCCGCGTCACCTCATCCCTCACTCCATCAGCGAAACCCAGCAGCGGGACCCAGCAGCTCCCCCCCTGCCAGCCCCCGCCGGGTGACCCGGCGCCCCAGGGCGGTCACTGAGGGCGCTCGGTGCGGGCCCCCCGAGCGCCGCTTACCCGAGCGCCGTCAGCTCCCGGTCCAGCGGCGCGGCGGGGCGCGGCTCCTCCCGGCGCTGGGCCATGCTCCG
>VZTX01016896.1:27194-60014 GCA_013400915.1 Pardalotus punctatus
TCCCACCCCATCCCCTCCCGGCCCGGCCCGCCTCGCTGCCCCGGAGCGCCCGGCCCGAGGCTGAGACCCCCAGCCCTCGGCAGGAGCAGCCAGAGCTCCCCGGCTTCCAGCGGTGCCCGGTGTGCGCCCAGCCGCTCATATAGTGCTGACACTTCGGCTTATCGCCAGAATAATTCTTACTTCCCGTTGCTTTAATCTATACATCCCAGAAGTTCATATTCCAAGGGGTTTCGTTGTCCTTTCGTTTTTCTCCTGCACTCAGTGAACGCCCCTCGCCTCTTCTGTATCTGCCAAAGTACTCAGCGAGGAAATCTGTGGAGGTGAAAGCTGTGTTTATTCTGTGTCAGGTGTTCCAGCCCGTGCCCAGCTAGAGCCCGTGGGGTTGTGGCTTGCTCTCCATGCACCTGCTGCTGGATTGCCCGGGAATGGAGATGCTGCCTGCCCAGGGCCTGCCTCGCCACCCTGGCACCCTGACCCGCTGATTTCCGTGGTGATCCTCCGGGCGGGCTTTGAAGGGCTCATGCTGTCTCACTAAAATGGGAATAGGAACATAAACTGCCCCAAAGATACAACTTCATTCCCTCTTTGGAAGTGTCAAGAGGGCTGAGCTCTGTGGATGAGAAACTTCTGAGCATCATCTGGCACCTGTTCTTTCCAGTCTTTAAATGATTTCTTGCAATACTAGAGGTTATTTGTATTCCCTGATACTTCATGGGAAATAATTGTTATAAGTGAGAAAATTCCTTACTAAACTTCTTTGACAAAAGGACAGGACTCCACCAAAAAGGAAAAAAAAAAAAATTGACAGAATGCTCTTTTCCAGTCATACTGAAGTTTTCACAAGGCATCCAGTACTGAAAAGAAGTTGTTTCCAGAAAAATGGGTTTAAAGAGGACAGAACAGCTACTTATTTTCCCACAGGCAGTCATATGAACTGCACACTCAGTGTGGAGCTACGAGTCATTTGGAACGGGATTTCTTAGCCTGCATCTCCTGCTGGTCATGGGGAATCAGTTTCAAAAGAGCTTTTCTAGCCTCCCAAATGGGAAAAGATTCAGAGGGATTCCATGTGTCAGATGACACTGTCTTTTGTTTGAGCTTCTAATTGTGGCTGCAAGGTGTTCTGCTTCTGTACTTAATTCTTCCTATTGACAGCCTGACATTCAGCTGTAGATAAAAATTTTGCAAATAAGCTGGGGTATTTTTTTCCTTATTAGGAAGAATAATTTTTTAGTAGGGAAAATACTTTTTTCCTCTTTCTGAGTTTGCCCCTTCCTCTACTGCTTGTTGAAAGCTTGTGGTCTGATACTCTCTCTGGCAACCTGACTCGGAAATCCACAACGTTTGGTTAAAGAGATGCTTTGATGTCTCCACTGCATATATTTACAAGATAGATCTATTTGTTATTGCTCTCCTGTTCTGGAAGCTGCTGTGTCTGATTTCAGCAGTGATGAATCCATTCCAGGTTACTTTGCCTGTCTTATTGATAGAAGCAGGTATCAAAATTTCTGGGTTACAGAGGAAAAATCACAGAAAGAAAAATAAATTAAATTCCAAGCAAGAAAGAGCCAGAACTAAATTTTAGCAAATTCTAATTATGTCACAAATGGTCTTAAATTTTTGGCAGTGCAGGCTCAGAGGTGGTTTCCAGCACTTGCGTACACCATTGCGTTTTGTGCAGCAGTGTGTTGCGGTGGGAGGGGATTCCCATCTGGGAGCAGATGCTTCCTTTTACTCTGCACCTGAAAGGGCAATATTTCCTCTTCATTTTTTCAGGGGGTAAAAAAAAATTTTAAAAGGCAGAAATTGTACTCTTGTGCAGCACAGACTGTCTTTCCCTTTAATGAAGGCCACTTGATGCAGGGTTTTTAACATAGGTTAGCTACAGGACAGGAAGGCCAGCTTGCACTTCCCCAAAGCCAGAATACTTCAGTGTCAGGGTTTTGGTCCTGTTCCCAAGCACGGGCACCCCGTCAGAGGATTTGTTCTGTGTGCAGTTTGAGTGCTTGCAGAGCAGACCTGTAGATAGCAGCAGTGCTCTAGTGCTTGCAGCTCAGCCCAAGTTCTACTCACCCCCTCACAGCTGTCAGATATAAACCAAAGTGTGATTTAATTAAAAAAACAATACCCTGAAGTTCTTCTTGAATAACTGCACCATCTCACAGGAAACAAACAAACAAACACCAAGCTCCTATTTTTTTAACTCTAGATCATGAAAAACAGAAGGAGTGCTGGCCATCAAAATGGGGAGGGGAAGGGCAATAATGATCGATACACGTGCAATTATTCCTTGTCTTATATGTCACACTAGTTTATTCCAGAATGCCATATTTACCAGCAGACTTTTAAATAAAGGTAAATTAATTTTACCCAGGAAACGCTTTACAGTGCAGCCACCGGGTCTCTCAGTCCAGCAGGTGCTTGCTTTTATGGTAGTGTTTTTGGAGACTGTGTGTTATGTTTGGGCAGAAATTGTGGGATTGCTAGGTGAGCTTATATCACACGTGTCCTGCAAGTGGTTAGGTCCCAGGCTCATGATGGTTCTTCCAGGTTTTTGAGGTTTTATGCAGCAATTGTTTAAAACTGTTTGAAAGTTTTAATTTTTTTCAGGTAGCTATAATTTTGTACTTTAAGGTATACTAAATTAATAAAGGAGAGTTTGGCTTAGATAGGCATGTGACTAATAAATAGACATGACTGCTGCAAAAGCATAATTAAATAACTCCAGTTACTTGACAGAACTTGGCCGGAAAGAATTGAAAATTTCGTTTCTTTCTTTTTACCATTTCACCTTCCAATAACCTGAATAGATTATAGATAGCTGTGAACCATCCAAGCAAACCCTAAAGAGTATGATTTCACCCAAATGAAAGTAAAAGAAACAGAAATGTCACAAAGCCATTGTTAACACAGTTGGGATGAGGGGCAGAGTGGGCACCTGCAGAGCACAGGTTTCCTGTACAACATGGAGTCGCCCATTAATTTATTTCTTTCAAGGTACCTGCATCTGACAATTTTGCAGTACCCAAGACATCTAATCCCTATTACACTCAGGTATGATCCCATGGGACACTGTGAAACCCTCTAAAGCAACTACAGGAATCTTTCCACTGTGTTCGAACACAGGATGCACTAGCATCATCTTCTGAAATTAACCTGATTCTTCCCTTCTGAATGTGGCACAGGTTGTCTTGGAGTGTTTATTGGAAACAATTTTTTGGCTGGAAAACACTTCGCATACTGGATATCAGTGTAGTGATGAGTTTACCTTGTGGATTTTGAGGCACCTGAGGCATACTTATTTAATGTGTTTCTGATGTCCATGCCAATACATTTCCAAAACATGCCAGCTCACCCTGTGTTGTCTGCAATCTATTCAGATAGGAAACACAGAACAGAGGTGAGAGAAGGGATTTGCAGTTAGCCAGGTTCCTAGGGAAAAATGGCTTGAAGACAAATTGTGCAAAAGGAAGGGTTGTTCTTGCCCCATTTTGTTCCACAGCTTGGGCTGGACAGTGCTTCTATGCCTAAAGATCACAATAGTTGTGTTGCTGTGAGGGTTCATTCCCCAGACTTGGTTTAGGAACACATCTCCGCCTAGGCACAGCAAGAGATGCAACAGCCATGCCCTCCCAAGCCTTTGTGGCTTTGTGGAGTTTCCTGCCAAATAACGATAGGCCCAGCCAGGTCACAAAGCAATATGATTATTTGTGGGATCACAGAGATATTGTTGGGGAAGACGAAACAGGAAAGCCTTATAAATATGACTGCTTAGATTTTGAGAATATGAAACCTGTAAGTGAAATAGAATTGAAAGCAAGTTTCGATGTCTAAGAAGCCAAGCCTCAGTTACTAAAAAATGCCCCTCTCCTTACCAAAAATTGAAGGGTCAGAGCAGACCCTACCAGCTTGGTAGAAGGGGTCCAAAGGGTAGTGTTTATGGTAATGTAATGATTCTTATAGGCTGTATGTAAATGATATAGGATTTGCATCTTGTACTAGATTGGTTGGTGTAGATTAGAATATTCAGTAGTGAAGAAGATTTAAGGTATCACAACGGAAACTGCGCTCTCTTTTTGCTTCCTCTCTTCACTTCCTCTCTCCCCCTCTTCTCCCTCGGGCCTGCTCTGAGCTGTGGCTGGCAGCTCTTAGCAGGGCCCCTATACCCACGCCCTATGCAATAAACCGCATGTTTCGAGACCAGCCTTGACTCCAGGGATCTCTCGTCTCTGTCCGTCTCATCACCGTCCCAACCGTCCAACCCCATTCCTACAAGATATTTATTTAATAATTTAGCTTTATAAGTCTCTTAACTCTGCCCTTAGTAAAAAAAACTAATATTCTTCATATTCTTCAATATGTGACTTTTGGGATCAAACATACTTACCATTTTTAACATAATACACTTTCTCCTCTTGCTTGCTCTAGGAAATTCAGCTACTCCTCTAGGGCTAAGTAAAGGAGAATTCTTTTCTGCTCTCTGAACTTAAACAGGGACATGGAAATAAGGACAGGAAGTTTCCCTTGATGCTTGCTAAATTTTTTCCTCATCCTTGATTGCTGTGTGCATAACCAGGAGCTGGTGCATGTATATTTTGAGATGATAGTGGGAGATTAAATGCCTCTAGCTAGAACAGCTGTGTTATTGCATGTGGTTTGGTTTTCACAGTTTCAATAATGTGGATAATGATGTGAAGATTATGTGTTTCCAGTTTCAGGAAAACTTTCTAGGAACTTTGTCAATCCACTGCTTAATGTATGTGTGTGCTTGAAGCCTTCAACGTGTTTTTCATGTCTTCTTAGCCAAAGTCTCTTTAAAACGTCCCACTTTAGAGCAATGTCATGCTCTCTGAATAGATGGGTGTGCATTGCAAATGCTTTTCCTGTTTAGCCAAACCCCAAGAGAATCTCAAGAAATAAACCCAGACACCTAGAAATTATCTTTGAATTAGGAAATGTGTGTTTCAGTGGCTGCTAGTAGCAGCACGTGGGAAGGTGGGGGAGAGCAGGTCTTGTTGCCAAAGGCCAGGGAGAGGGGCAATGTTGGAGACAGGCAGCTCCTCTTGTGGGCCATGTGGTGCCTTGAGCCAAGTGACCTGCTGGAGGTTCAGCCTCTGCCCAAAAGGAATCAGACCTGGTTGGCAAGTCTGTGCACCGAGATTACCCAAAAATTAAAGATGTAGAGAGGGGGAGCCTCTCCAGACTCCCTCAAAGACGGCCGTTGGCTGCAATGACCTGGGGTCACGAGCACCTTCAGTGTTGGAGACCTGAATGTCCTCACCCCTGGAGTTGATCCAGAGATTCCTGCTTGCATGTGAAGCCAGCCATAACTCTGTCCTGCAGCAAAGCCCAGGGTGCCAGCTCCTCTCCTGTTCTGGCTCCCACTTCTTCACAAATGGCATTGCAGTACCTATGGTCAAGCCCAAGCTGGAGTCTGCATCCAGAGCAGGACTGACCACAAACACTGGTGACCACCACATACAAAAACTCATGGAGACACAGTGTTTGCTTTTAGGCTTAGGTAAGAGTCTCATAGAATGCTAGGCTTAGGTTAAACTGTCATAAAATACAGAATGAAACTGTTTAAACTAGTGAAGGTGTGAGAAAAAAAAATGCTGAGAACAGTTTTACTTGCTGTTTTGTAAGACTGTTGTGTGATCTTATTACAGTTCATAAGTTGTTGTTTTCTGCATTTTGGCTTTTTGCAACTTCAAAGTTTATGTTCAAATAACATACAATAAATAATAAATCATATATAATAAATAACATATATAAATACAATAACATAATAATATTTAACAAGTAACATATAATGTTTAATGAATGACATATAAATATGTGTGTCCACTATCAAACCTGATAGCTCTGTCACTTTATGCAAATGTTTATGGATACAGGGACAAGCTTTAGGAGTAATACCAAGACCTGGGTAGAAAGGAGCTCAGGAGAAAAATTGTTTTACCCAAATAAAATTATGTTATGTCAGTAGCTCTGAAATCATTTGAATGTTGCGTCATTTTGTGTTTTGTGGCACTGCTGATGCAAAAAGCAGGATATTGAGAATCTGGGTCAAAAAGGGGATGCAGATTGCTTTCTGAGAACAATGACTGCAGTTATAGTGCCTTTTCCTTGCAGGGGAAGTATGGTTTAATATGTTAGCATTATGTGAGCATAATATGTTATGCTCACATCTGCCTAATAGAATCCCAAAAGACATCTTGCTGGAATTACAGATGTCAGCCATTTTTCAGTGCCACATCAAAAGCACAATCCACTGCCAGTTGCTAATTTACATATGTAGATACCTTGTGGTAGGTCAATTTTTTTCTGAAATGAATGAGAGCCTAACCTTAGAAAGAATGGAAGTGTTTTGTAACTAACATTTTGTGGATCTTAATTGGTCTAATGGGTGCTCAATGTACTGCAAATGGATGGCTGCTTCTCCCACCAGCACATGGCATGAATGACCATTTGCAAGCCAGCACCAGTTTCATCTTCCATTCCATGTTCAGGCATTTCAGCAACTTTTAAAACCAATACTCTGTCACATTAACACCCAAGAGCAGTCTCCTGGCAGGGTCCAGGTTATAAATAGAGATCCTCTCCAGAAGCCTGGTCTTACCTGAGATGTCCATCTTCCTGTGCTTCCAGGAGTGATCTTATATTGCCCATAATGGGGTGATTGCAGTGGATCTCTCCTGCAATGGCAGGAGAGGTTGTGCTCATTACGGTGCCCGGCACACTCTCCCTGCTCAAGGGATTGAGAGCAGGTGCTCTGCTGGTTTTGGTGAGGGGAAAGTTGAGCTTGGCTCACTAGGAGGATTGTGTGAAAAGAGGAGAGGGCAGTGGAGGCAGGCAACCATGCCATGCAGAGCCTTCAAAAAGCACCAGATACTGTCTTATTTTTTTCTTTTCTCTCTTTCCCACCCCCCCCCAAGCTAATGCATTTGGCCAAGTAGCACAGTAGGGGGTATTAAAAAATCTTGCACAACCACACCACTTCCCTATAGCTATTTATTGTACCATGGACCACAACAGCTGCACTGGGCACCCACGTGACACACGTCTGGCCCGTGCCAACATATCAGCCCGTCAAGCCCTCTTATTTATACTGCGACTTTCATAGCAGAAATCTCACCCCACTTCGCGTGTTAAAATTAGACCTTGAAAACCAGTTCAGATAAACATAACTCAAATGTTAAAAATCTCCAAACTGATTGACATAAACAAGTAAAGTAGTGAGGGGCTGGTGAGTTTGCTTTTGATGTGTCCTTGTCACCATGGTTTTGGCATAGTAGACCAGCCCTGGTTTGAATGAAATACAGGTTTCAGCTAGTGGTCTTTGGTTCTGTTACCTTACAGCAGAGCAGGGTGCACTCATGTTTAACTGCTGTAAAGTTGATATAGCTCAGACCTTGTCAACACTGTGGGTGTGCTCCAAGTCCAGCCACTGATCTAATTTCATTGCAGATAGGCGAAACTAATCAAAAGACAGTTGTATCCTGCAGTACAGGTGCCAGAAATACAAGATGTAATTGAACAAAGAGAGAATTTGTGTATGACCCAAGAATGAACCGGTGAGGATTTTTCTGGTTTAAAACGAAGAATTAAGGAAATTGAGATTTGAGAGACAGTCTTGATATTGTAAATAAAATGGAGGAGACTCTTAGAAACATGGGGTTTCGTTTTTTTTTTCTGGCCTAATTTGGTTTCATAAAGTTAAGAATCTCCTCTTTAAACTCAGAAATTCAATATGCATGTTTATTCAGTAAATTAGTCTGCTTTCTTTCTCAGTTCTGACAGACTTAAGTTTTAATACCTGAAACCGGAATTTGGGACCTCTTGTAGGCCACCTTTATTCCTTGACATTTCTCCAGTTTTTACGTTTAGGGCATGTTATATGTTGGAGGGGGACTGGGCTATTTGTGAGCTCCCAGGAAATCCTAAGTTTGAGACAAGAAATTAATAAAGCGCTAGTTCTCAATACCATTATTTTTATGAACATTAAAATTTAATTAAGTTCTTTCTTGCTTTTAAAGGATTTGATAGTCCAGGAGTCTGTTTGCCAGAGCTGGAATAAAACCAAAAACAAAACCTCATGGTCTGATCTATTGAGAAGTGTAATTATACACAAGGGCAAAAGCCTCCACTTACATCCAGGAAATTTTGATTATTTAAACTTCATTTATTGTCTATAATAATCCAGATCTTTTCAGTCGTAAAAAAACCCATAGTGCTGGCCAAAGTATCTATGCTATACCCACAGAAAACCTTCTACTAACTGGTGTAAAAATTAAATATTGCACAAATCCAAAAAGCATAAGAGCTTTATATATAAATCAGAAGGCTTCCCTACCTTATTTCTGTAGGGATCATAGGATCCTGTCCCTGGGAATCATCCTCACAGTTTTGAGGACCAGGTAAAATTCATACTCTAAACATCTGCCAAAGCAAAAGAGGCTTTACTGCAGAGCTGCAGGTGCCTGTAGTACTTCACCACATGTATGTTGCTGTTTTACTTGAAAGACTCATAAATGTGTCACCCGAGGATTTCACAGGGTGTGCCAGTGTCAAACAGAGATCTGTGAGCTTTTATGCTTCTGGTGATGCCAAAATGATTTTTGCTTTTATATATTCTTCATATATATTTGTAGCTCTGCAGCCTATTATTGTATAACTATAAAGATTATAGTGTCACTATAGTGGCATCACTGGCGTGGCTGAAAACTGCACACAGAATAGCACCAAATCTTAGAGATACTTAGTCAGAAGCCCAAATGGGCTGCACAGTTTGGTAAAGCCAAGCAACTTGTACCACAGCTGGGAGCAGAACACAGGTGCTTTTACAAGCAAATCCCTTTCTGTTTCACTACTGAAAGTTTGAAAGTCATTGTCTTCTGGGATGGAAATGGCATGGCAGAGAAAAGCACTGATGATGTTGAAACTATTGAGATTCATTTCAATCTCACTGATGAGATTGAAACTGCTGAAATGAAGTTCAGTTGCTTAGGAAATGCTGCTGCAATTCATTGTTGGTTTACTGCAGGTTTAATAGCAGTCCTGAGGCTGACAGAAATAAAGTGAAACTCTGTCAATGAAAAGTTCATTGAACAAAACCACTCTGTATAAAAAATGCAGGTTCAATGTAGAGATCTCAGAATAGAGCGAAATGTTTATCTGCCTGAGTTAGGGAATGTTATTTTGACTTCTGTATTGGCTGCAAGTCATGTCAGAGTGTTTCTGGCAAAGCTGCAGACAACGAATTTATAGCAATTGAGCTGGATGTAACAAAGCTCCAAGAAGCTGAATAGCAGTTATTCTGTGGCATATTTTGCAAGTGATAAAAATGCATTTAAGTAACAGTTGCATGCTCATAACCATGTTCATCAAAGGGGAGCTGCACATCCAGCATACCTTGGAGATGTCTCACCAGCGCACAAATAGGGATCTTAATCAGCATCTCCAGAAAAAAAAAACTGTGGAGTCAGGTGCGAGGGGGAAGGTGGGGGCAGTTTAGTTGAAGCCAAGAAGGAAAATGTCACTTTGATTCTTCATCTACTATCATGGCTACAAGAAATAACCGAGGCAGCAGCAGCCCCTGTTAGCACTTTGGAAAAGGAGCTTTTGCTTGTTTGGGATTCAAGGTGAAAACTGCTTTTTGGATTTTTAAGTGGCAGGTTCTGCTCACATTTCTAGGCTGTTTCACATTGTGGGAAGGTTCAACTGGCTGCTCTGTGCCACCGGCATGTAGTTAAGTACTGAAAGCTTCCTTCAGGATCTAAATACAGCGAGTGTAAATGATCCTCCTTGCTAGTTAAACAACTTGACACCAGAAAATCCCTTATTTTTTTTGTCCTTCTCTTTTTCTTTAACATTAGAAATGTACAGAATTACAATACATTGAAGCAAAGCTGTTTCAGCGGTGTCCAAGCACAAACTCATACTCACGCTGGTGAGTAACAGCAGCAGCAGGGGAGGAAAGAGGAAATCTTATCCAGGAGGAGCTGGCACACAACTGGTACAGTGGGTCTGTCAGGTCCTTTAGACCAATACAGAGCAGATGATTATCTACAGGAGCACACACGGCAAGGAAATAAAGGCTGCATCAGATCTTTCATGATCAACCCCCATGGCTTCAGGGAGCCCTCTTACTGTCAGGTTAATAAACAGATCTTTCTTGGTAGAGATTTTTATCTTGCAAAAAAGTAGCACCCACAGCAAAGTCACTGTGGGAATTGCCTCTGAAGCCTGATGCAAAAATGGGGGAAAGATGACTAGGACTGAAAGATTTTGGAAAGATATCCTGTACTTCCAAAATATTATTGAGCATGCATTGCAACCAAGCCAAGGCAAAGCAAGCTGGTGCTGAGGCACCTTATTCAGAGAAATGGGCTAAGAATGTGTCTGTCAGAGAGCTCTTTCCAAAAACTCTCCCAGTGATTGTACACAGAGAAACAAGAGCCTCTCAGAAAGCTGGGCGTGGTTTAGACTACCTTGGCTATCTACTAAAGAGTTTGGAGTGCCAAATTACCAGGGAGACAGAGTCCTTAGCCAGGCTGTTAAGTGAATCAAGCCAGGACAGATTGAAAAATGCTGTTCACAAGAGGTAATGTCCATATGCCCTTCTAAACACAAAGAGGTGAGTAGTAATTATAGTGTTTTCCAGTAGTATCAGAGTAGAATATATCTTTTGCAAGAGCAGAAATAGCTCAAATTAGTCAAATGGTAATAATTCCATAAGCCATAGGTAAGTTTTGCACTGTTAGTGCAGTCCATCACTTACACTCCTCCATTTCCACTGCTGCAGGCAAAAAGGGGTTTCCAAATCTAATCTCACTCTCCTGAATCTGATTTTACCCTCAAGAACAGTTCATTCCAGCCTTTCCATCTGTACAAGAGTCTCTGAAGGCGTGACAAAAAGTAGTTGCTAAGTATTTAATCTGCGCACCAGGGTGCTGCTGACAAGTCCAGCTCCCTGCAGAGCAGTAGAGTCCAAAAAGAAACCCTTCTTGTGGGAATTGCAGCAAGTAGGTAGGCTACTGCAGCAGTCGCATTCCTTCACCAGGAAATACAGTATCCTGAGTGGAAAAAATAGAACAAAGTGCCCTTCCTTCTCCAGTGAGGAGGGGTACTCAAGCACTGTTAGACCAGATGAGAAGAAGCATCCTGATGCCAGCAACATGCTTGCAAAAACCTGTTGCAAATCCCCTGTTTATGTGAGGGATTCTTCCCTGCCTATATTTTATTTCAAAGGTTTTCTTTGGGAATTGAGAATTGTAATTTATTTTTAGAGAAGAAAGAAATCAACATGCAAAGCTCATATTTCAAATTCTCATTGATTTTACTGCTGAAAGTCAGCAGTTCAGACAGTTGAAAATATTTGCCTTTAATGTGCTGTTTGGAAGAAACAAAACATGTGACTGAGAGATGCACATCCAGGAGTTTTTCTTGAACAACCATTTCCTTTTCCCTTGCATTTAAACCCGTTTCTACCTGTTGTCTTGTAAGTCCTGTGACTGGATTTTTGAGCGAGAACACGAACCTCTTTACTCTGAGCAGAACTACAGGTCTTCTGAGGCAAACTCCAGGATTTCCCCATCTGTAAGGCAGGGATGACAACTCTGACCTCATCTTTTGAGTGCTACAGGCTGGTGTGAGCCAAATCATCTCAACAGAATAAATAGTTACATCTTGGCTTTATGTAGTAACGCAAAGTGTGGGGCTGGAGACTCAAATGAAGAACCTTATGGGCTCAAGCAGAGGGTGAGAAAGAGCTGTTAAAGGGGAGAGGAAAAAAGAAAGATCAGTTCTTTCAGCCTTCCCAACTTCTAATCCGTGTCAGCCTGCTGCTGAGGACAGCTGAGGGAGATGCACTGAATCAGCACGTCTCTCAGCTGCTTTGGCCACTCACCCTCCTTGCCCACTCTTTGGGCTTCCCTGGCTATTGCTGGGTCTGTATTTATACCGCACTCCCCAGATACTGCAGTGGTGGCTGTGGTATAAATACTGCCAGACAGCTATCTGTCACTCCTGTCACTGGCAGGCCCAGGGTGGCACAAATATGAGTTAGCAATGGGTTTCTGTGGTGGGAGAATTTTGAGCTGCTTTCCGACACCATGGCTTCTTCCACAGCTGAACGCCTGCCTTGGGACTTAGTGCCTGCATGCACATTGAGGAAATCTGGGACAAATTTGGGACAAATCTCATTTGTTAATGACAGCATTGTTTTGAGCTGTGCCATGGTAGACATGAGCTGTAAGGCTTGCTGCTCTTATAGCGCTGAAGGAGAGTACAAGGCATCATGGGCCTGCTAATGTACTGTTAATTTTGGGCAGAACTGGCTCCTCTCCAAGTGGGACAGAACACAGGTTTGAGGCAGTCATGCTTCATCCACCTCTGCTTTTGCAAACAGGCGCCTGATCAGGGAAACCAGTCACAGTCAGCCCTGGACAGTGGTCACAGGGGTGATGGTGGTAGTGGTGGTGATGGTCAGGAGCCCTCTGAGCTCCTTTCTGGGAAGCATTGATCAGAAAAGCAAATAGTGTACGCATGAATGAAGGCACTTGCTATTTTGTGAGTAATCCTGAATATGATTTTAATATAGCCATATGGAATAAAGCAAGTGTAAAGGCAGCAGACAGAGAGTAGAGATAGCAATGACAGTTGGTAATTTCTGAGGGATATGAGCGTCCTGAAACTCTTTGAGGCAATACCTAAGTGACTGCTCTGGACCCCCTCCCTTCCACTTGGGATAGCATTGCAACTGAGCCATAAATGCGGCCTGTCACCTAAATTTAAAGACCAGATTTAAAGTTCTGCAGCTGGGGTTAGCACATGAAGTCTGAAGCCAGAGGAGTGGAAAAATGGAATTGTCCTTCTTGGCAGGACTTTGACAGCTGCAGATTTGCCCAGTTTTTCTCATCACCTAGTCAGGATTTCTTCTTCATTTTTTTTATGTTTTAACAAGGAGACAAACACAGACAGGATTTCAGGTAGATGTTGTGCTCTTTATGTAGTTGCCATATCACAGCATCTTTACCTCATCCCAGCAGGAATAGAAAATAAAGGAGAAAAAAAAGGAGAAAATACCGCAGACCAAACATATGTAACGTGGCTGATGCTGTTCTTGACTTTGCACCTAGACCTCCAGGCTGCCTTGCTTTGGGGCATGGGAGGTGAGTGGAGAGAATGAGAGGTTCAGAGGGTCACATCCATATCTTGAGGATTAGCCAGGGACTTCTGGTTTGCCTTTTTAATGAAGGGTGAGCAGTCCTGTTTGTACCGGGCTGTTCCCCTACCTTCTCACTGAAGACAGAATAAAAAATTCCTTTCAAGTCAAGCCACTGTAAGTCATTCATCAAAAACAAAGCCTTTGGCATTTGTGTGGCATTAGGGAAAGAATAACACCATGAGAATAAGTAAAGGAGTGCAGAAATGATAAGGGCAGAAAAGAGTCTTTAAAACCCACTCCTTTTTTCCTATCTTTTAACTTCTTAACCAACAATTTCACTGTATTTTAAGTGCTTTTACCACTTGCACTAAAGCAGCAGTGAAGGAGAAAAAATTGTTACCAAAAGAAAAATGCAGGCAATGGTGTACCTTTTTTAAAACTAAGCATTAGAACAGTATTTTGTTCCTAGTTATTTTCGAATAGATAAAACATATCTAATTCTGAACTGCTGGGTAGGAAAATTACATGTATTTGATATATACTTTGAGATACCACACGAAGAAAGAGCCTTTGAATCACTGAAGTTTTCTGTGGTGAGGGGTGGAAATGATGCTCTGGACAAGTGTTTCCATAATGCCAGCAAAGGAAAGATAGATGAGAGTAGCCCCAGGCACTGAAGCAGCACAATAACACACTTGGGGGGCTTGGGTGCTGAAAGCAGTTTGTGAACTCCTGGGGAACATGAGAGCAAAGGAAAGCTCAGATGTTTTCTTGAAGCACAGGACATGCACCATCAAACTTGGAGGCAAATGGTCAGGAGCCAGACAAGCTATCAAAAGAGTAATGACAGGGTAGATAGGAACAAGAAGTAATGACAGAAGAAAGAAATAACCTGGAGTGATGAGAGGCAGATAACAAAAGAGAGAGCCCAGAGCCTAGCTGTTGGTTGTAGTCCTAGCAATTACTTTTTCCAGACTATATTTAAACAGCTTTCAGTTATCTATGGGTCATGGTATAAACAGCTGCTCCTCCCCAAAGCTAATGTTGAGGAGAAACAAAAAAGGGAATTTGTAAATGCATGTTGGTCTGGGGTATCCTAAAGCAACCTATAGGTTAAGAATATCTGTTGGATTTGCTCCTGAGTTTAAATAGGGAGTAGTTATTACCATTTCAAGAATGGTGGTAGGGAATATATCTTTTCATTAGAATAAGAATTAAAATCTTAATCTTTGGTTTAGTTAAAATTATGTAGCTCTTTAACCTTAAGTGCCTCTGGAACAGTATACACTCTGTGGTAGAGAAACTGAGGTCCCATTGCAATCCCTGTTTTTTATGGGCTGGACTGAAAGGACAAAGAATTTCAGAAACATGATATTCTATCAGAAGCATGGTCAGGAGGCCACTGACAACTGTGAAGTGACAGAGACAGAGGCAGAAGATGAGGGGTGTATGATGGCAGGGCACAAGCTGGGGAGACCCTGCTCAGCGCTCCTTACCCCATGCATCCCCTCAAGCTGGAGAATTTCATCCCGGGGGATGTGATGATGCACAGCCACACCTCAGCCAAGGTCCTTGCCCTGCAAGGAGGAAGCAAGGCTTGGTGTTTGGAGGAACTGGCTCTCTCTGCAGGTCTTTTCATACCACTAGCTGCCAGGTCTGTGCATCCATGCTCCCGGATGCCACCGCTGCTGGGCTCCCCAAGGATGCGGTTCCTGTGGTATTTAGAGAACAGCATAGCACCTTTCCTCAGAGCTTGGTCTCACAAGGGACAAAAGGAGGGGAGCAATGTCAGCCTCCGAGGCCTGTCTGCCTTGCAGGGGTATTTCTGTTTGGATTAACAGAAGGGTAATATTAAATGTTGGCATATAAAAAATGTATAAAAATATTAGAGGAAAATTAAAGTCAGAAGGGGTCTGTGGAGACCATCCAGTCCAACTTCTATCCATAAGGCTGTTGCCCAGTATCTGTGCTATCAAGGGCACTAGTATGAGTTTTTTTAAGCAGTTTTTGTCAGTGCAGTAATTGCATCATAATTATCTCATTAGGTAGCCATAAAAAGCAAGGATGATGATAAAAAATCAGACAAAAAGAAGACAAAAATTACATCAGAGCTCTTAAATCTTAATCCCCATCTTTAACATTAAACCAGAACTATGAATCCCTCATTTTACCCACCATATATGTGGGTTTGTATCTGATCTTTTGGTTAAGTATTCAAAATAAGTTATGTATTCAAAATTAATTATGTAGCCAGAAAATATACAGCCTTAACGCATTAAGTAGTGCTTGTTCACACTGGATTTGCAGTCCTAATTTTCCAAAAAGTGAAGAGAATGTAGAAAAATGCTGATTTTTGGTGACAATAATGAAAGCATAATTTCAGAATCTTGCGCCATGAGTGACATTGGTTATTTTCAGAAAGAACTGAGGGTCAAACAGCCTTTTAAGACTGGAAGTGTGAGATAATGGATAACCAGTACTGTTAATAGCATGTGACAGAAGAAATAAAAGAAAGTATTAAGGAAGTCTTTCAGAAAGTTCTTTCTTTTGGCATAACCCTTCTCATTTGTATACAAGTATATTCACACATCCCTTTCTAAGACTCAATGTGTCTGCTCTGTAGCACAGGTTTTGTTGCTGATATTGGAGTTGTTTCGGTTTTTTTCATGATTAAAGGAAGTGTGGTATAACTCTTATGATTAAAAAGACAAAAGTGGGGGATGAAAGAAGGGTGTTGAAGAGCAGAGGGCTGCAACCCTGCTCCCCATAGTCTCTCTTCCCTGAGCAACACCTCCATCCCAGGGAGTACTTTACTCCCTGAGAAAGCAGGTGGTGTGAGATGTAAGTTAAAGTTTGGATACCTTGATGTGTGGCAAGGAAAAACATAATGTTGGATTTGGGTAGCTAGCCATTGAAAAAAGCACCGTAGTAAATTCTGAGCTGGTATCAGCAGGTAGCTCTTATTTATGTGTGACATAACTGGTTGTGGTTTCTTCCTGGATGGATATCTGCACCCAAAAATAAATGTGACACACTTTGTGGTTTTAGCAAGATGGCACAAATATTTTTCAAATTACTCCACTGACTAGAAAACAATTGTACTTCATCCTCTGATGAGTGCTGGCACCTGCTGCCTTCTGAAGTTTATTTGCAACATGAATCATCAGCGGGGCCTTGAAGTGCCATCCGTCCATTTTAGGCTCTGAAGACCTGGAACACATGAAGATCTGGCCTTTTATGGACTCCACCTGGAAGCCCATCTTCCGCTGCAGCATCTGAGTCTTTGTTTTGTTCCTTGTCCTGTACCCCTCCTGTGGGAGAGGACTGTAACTTGCATATCCAAACGGTGGAGTCCGTGCTGCTGTGGCATCAGTTTCTGCTCAGTCCAGGGCTGTGGGAGCTGCACTTGGCTCCACCAATCCAAGTGCTGAGGACCTTGGTTTCCAGCTTGTCATCTCGCTGTGATGAAGCCGAGCACCAGCAATCTTTGCCACCCTGTGGTCTGTAAAGGAAATTAATGAAATGTGATCACATCCATAAACTGTAAGAGCAGTGAAAATGATATTTCTGTACAAAGACATATAAGCTTTTCTCATCAAAAATGTGGTCAAAGCTGGTCTGTCCTGTTACTTTCAGAGAACTTGTATGTGTTACATTCTTCCCCAAACTGCTCTTGGCTTCATAGCCGTAATATCTTTAATTATTTCTGTATGCATTTCACCATATTCAGAAATTATTTACAACCTAGAGATATAAGGATCGTAAATGTCTCTACCTCAGAGCTGCAGAAACATGATACTTTTAACTGCCCTTGGATATGAAGAGTGCTGTACAGTGGGCACAAGGTGTTACTAGAGTAGCATTTGCTCAGCAAGACTGGCCTGCTGAACACTGAGGGGCACGTTAAGAAATATATTGGTTCCTTAGGAAAGGGGGTGGAAGGCAAAACATGATGTGGCACGGTTTTCCAGGCCGTAGGAAGAAAAGCTGCATAAACCCCATGTCTTTGGGAGCCTGACTGAGGCCGTTTGCACTGACAGCAAATTCAGAATTTCCGAGGAGCACACGTGCAAGGGAGCAGAGTGTCGAGGTGCTGAAGTTAACATCAGATAAGCTGGCTCTGGCATCAACAGCGACATGTGCAGCACACCCAAGCAGCGAGCAGGAGGGGATGGCCTCGGCTGAAGGCGTGTGCTCACAGCAGGACGCAGCCCTTGCCCTGGCGGTCTGTGCTGCTGCCCAGCAAGGTCATGAGGTGTAGGTATCCGTAGGGATGGGGGCACAGCCATCCTGCACTGCCCTGCACAGTGGGCACGTTCTGGGTGTCCTTGTGCACCTCCTGCCATGCACACCACTCTCGTGTCCAAAGCCAGAGCCTCTCAAATAGCTCCTGAGAACTGCACAGGCATCCCCACGCTCCTGCACTAAGACATGACAGCTGCAACTGATCTCTCTTCCCCTTTGCCACCTACTTCAGCCAGGCACGGCTGGCAAGGGTTTAGCTTTCCTTAAAATTCCCAAATGTCTTCTGCCTTGAATGAACATGACCCATCTAGACCTTGATTAGAATGTCTACCGCCCACAGCATTTCAATATGATTGACTTAAACCCTGAGGGCTTCAAACCTGCTCTTCCTGACCTGGATTAGCACTGCTGAAATATGGGCACAACAGATGTCTCTTCTGTCCCACAGGTGCCAATCTGCCCCTTAGGTGCCCCTAAGCGCTTCTCCCTTGTTGCTGTTTAGCAGGGGACTCTGCAAGGTCCCTGCAGACACTGGCCCCATCCTGGAGAGTGTCAGGTGTTAGCTTCTTTCAAATGTGGTTGCATCACACAGTGTTACAAAAATTTGCCTGTAAGAGACAAACATCTAAACTGAACATAAGCTATAAATTACACCTGGGAGACAAGAAGGTGTTGGAGAAATCCACAACCTGAATTTTTCTGGGACTTCCCTTGGGACTACCAGATCAGTTTGAAAAGGTTCAAATTAAGCAAGTTGCCATCCTTACCCTGCAAAAGCAAAGGTAGCTCAGCTTTGCCTCATTCTAGCAAAAGCAGTCAAGCTTTTTGGGTAGAGGTCACTTCTAATCCCTCAGTGGGAAACTGCACCTTCTGCCTCTTTGTACCATATGGAACATTTTAAATCAACAAGGATTTTAATTTAGGAGCAGCACAGCAACAGGATAGTGACCACCTGCTGAAGGCTACTGAAGCCTCACTGGGACCTTCTGCTCAGAAACTTTTCATCTGCCTTTCCTCTGTGCCACTGCACAAGCAGACAACACGAAGGACCCAAGCACAGCCTTGTTCTAGGCTCCCTTCAAGTGCAGGAGGTGAATTTGATCAGGATGCTGGTAAAGCTGGCTGCTTCTGGCTCAGGACTGTGAATGTCTCATGAAGGTCAGAGTATTCTCCCTGATGGTTATCCGTGCTGCTCGTCAGATGTAACGAGAGATGTGTGAAAGCACAGGCTCTGTTCTGCTCAACATGCTAAACTGAGAGCAGGGAAGGTATTGTAGCAGATACTTCCTCCCATCTGGCAGCTCTGAGCGCGCACTCTGTATGGAGAGCTCACTTTCCATAGGGAAAGGTCAAATGAACTTCACACTTACTAAATTTTATTAGCCAATTTTTGACATCCTTCCTGATGGCTCTTCCACATGGTTAGCTTGAGCTCTTCATCCTTCATTAACAGCGATAATGATGATAATTTTTACACTCAGCTCCCAGTCCCTATAAAAAAACCCTGACCATGTAGATGTCTGAGGACTGCTCATCCTGCACTATCTATACTTTTGTGCAAACATGGTGCATTCACCTACCTTGGAGATTAAAGCAGTCTGAAATAACTTTCTGCTTAGACAGGTCACCCTGCAAGTTAGGCAAGTGTCTTTAGGACTGAACAAGACTGGATAAAATAAACCAAATTTCAAAGACAAATAATTATGCATTTGTACTGACTTAGCTGAAACTTGCCTCGGAAGCATTTTGCAGTCTGTCACCAAAATGTGCTGCATTTTGAAAGGGATACTTTGTACTTGTTTCTTAGCAAAACCCCACAGCTGCACTCCAACATTGCCATGATGGTGGTAGAACCGGTGTTGTGTTTTGGTATGTAGGTTGGTTTTCAGTGCCAGCTCTCATTAAAAAAATTACCTGTGGTTTAATGGTAGAATTTGAGAGTGATGGATGTGAGAATCTGAGTGAGTGGGTGCTCCAGACCAGTACGTCTATCTACACTGTTTTAAAATATCTGATTAATTTTCAATTTTAAATGTTTGGGATTGGCAATACAGTTAACTTCTAATCAAGAGCCAAGAATTTAACATGTACCTTGTCTGAGGTATAGCTGTGATTATTGACAACATCACAAACTTTGGCTTGCTTTTTCACAATTCCGTGTTTTAAATCAATATTGATCACAGATGGAAGTAGCCCCCAACAGTTGGACTACAAAAGCAATTAGCCTAACAACTGGTGGATCCTCTAGAAAACCTCAACAATTCAGAGCTTTTATTGTGAATTTCTGAATTACAGTTTATCCTAATGCTCTGACTTCACAAGTAACCTTTGAAGTACATGGCTGAGCTGAAAACATCTGTTATCTTTATACAGAGCCTCTATAAATAGCCACTGCAGCTATTGCATCCCTGCCTCAACACTTGGGTGACAAAACCACATTAATGTGACCAAAAAAAGAGTTGTCTGTGGACAGTACCAAGTTCTTAAGGCAAAAGTTTTTGTATGTCTCACTTCTTCCTCCTGTCTTCTACTGAGATATACTTCGGTCCTGTCCAGCATGAAGGAGAGAGTGGGGAGGGTTCTTGCTATGGTACACTGCATTTAAAATCAGACTGAGGAGAGCTGCTAAAATGCTGCCTGAATGATACAAATCCAACATGGTACACTGCCATGCTCTTTCATTTATAAACTTAGGGCAGGTAATGCCCAGCTGGTGGAAATCTCCATCTTGTGCCTGGTGAAAATGCTGGAGCAGCCAGTGCTGCAAGTTATTCAGCAGGTGGAGCGAGCACTCAGCTGTGCTTTCACACTGGTGTAAATCTGGAGATATGCTGTAAAACCAACAGAACAGCTGTCCCTCTGGTCAAAATGGGAGAAGGTTTGTCTTCAGGGGCACCTGATCAATGGGAAGTACCAAGATACAAGCCCAGGATCTAGTTTTATTTCTCTAGTTTGCAAATACAAAAAATCAGACTAACTTCTTGTTAAAGGTCCTTTTCTCGCTGTGTTTTACTTCTGTGAAGGCAACCAATTGCCTAGTATTTTAAATATTAATTTTTTTAAAACTCTGTTCTTTTGTTCTACCTCACTGGCCAGCCCTTACAGCCATAAAGTACTGATAACCACTTTGGCTTAGAGAGATCAGATAACCTGTATTCTGGTAGGTCAGCTGATCACTCAGGAAATTCTACCTTTATTTTCTCAGTAGTTATTCATACTCATTTGCAGGGAAACACTCTGCACAAAAAGAACAGCAAGGTTATACAGTTGCATAAAACTTTGGATTTGATGATCCTTGTGGGTTCCTTCCAACTCAGAATATTCCATGAATCTGTGAATCATAGCATTACCAGGAATACTAATAGCTTTGCTGACTTTTCTCATTGCTAGAGGAGGGGGGTGGTGTCCCCCCAAAACAAAGCTACGGTTTTTGGCTTCAGTCATAGGTTGAACCATCCTCTGATAAGCGCAATAGAAAAAGCTGTTTCTTGAACTTTTAGTGGTTTCCTTTTCGAGATATTCTTTTAACACCGGTGCATTTTTAATATATTTGTACTAAGGTGGTTTTTTCACTACTTCTAGTACTTAATTTTATAAACATGACACCTGAAAATAAAATCCAGGCAGAATGTAAAAAAGGACAAGCCTGTCTTCATCTCTCGCAGCAGCATACTGTGACAGTACTGAATTTTCAGCTCTCCAGCCATTTCCTGAGTAACCAAGCTTGGGAACCAAAGTACTTTGTTAAAAACAAGAATGTCATTAGCTTCTTCACACTGGTATCCAGAGACCTCTCTGTGAAAGCCCAGTGTGACTTGTCTTCAGCGGACATTAATGCATGTGGGGGCAAAAAGGTTTTGTACGTGTGCCTCTGTCTTTTCTGTTTGGCTTTTGTGCCAGCTGCAAAGCCATGTGCTGTGGGGTGGAAAAGCTGCCTAACAGACGAAGGCAGCTGCCAGGAGAGCTATTCCATGCTGATCTCCCAGCTACTTCTCCCATAACCTTGGATGACCATCATTTCTAGGTAGAGAATATGAACCTCTGGGTTAGGATCTGATAAATCATGCCTTTCCCCCAAACATACGTGATTAGTTCCATCACTCCTGGTAAGCAATGGCCTAAATCGTGTAACTTGAGAGCCTGGCCACGTACAGTAGAGATCAGCTTTGGTCTGCTCTGCTCAGTCTACAGGCTGTGCTCTCTCCATCGCTGCACAGCACTTCTCAGGTTGCCATCATATCCCTGTAACTGTTTTTTGCTGTATCTGGTCACTAAAACAACTGCACAGCCACAACAGGATACATGTTAAGTAAGGCTTTATTGTCAAGTGAGGCTGGACTTTTGCCCAATAACTTTAAGTGGCCATCCTCTTCAACATATTCACAGGAGGAGGTATGGAGGTTTCAGCTGAGAGCAGTGATTTGTCCACAAAGATCAGCACATGCTTCCTTTTATCAGCCAGGGATAAAAAATCCTTACGCTGTGTTCTCTGCTTGCTTTATATATTCAATTCATGTGACTTACTGTGTGGAAAGTCAAGTGGCTTGGGCTGCTGGTGCACCCGAATAAGACCTTAATGGACTCCTCTTTTTCCAGCAAGGAGAGGAACATGTTGAATGCATTCAAACCAGGGCTCAGGAGTTCATTCAAGCTAAATATATCCCTGCAGTGCTGTCAAGGTATCAGGCACTAAGCTTATATATAACTACTTATTTTTTCCATACAAACCCACTCAAATGGTTTTATACCATTCAATAAAACAGCCCAAAGCACAAAGTAGATTTCATTTGCTTTCCCTTTAACCACATAGGCTCAGCCAGACCACTGGTCTTAGTTCAGATAGAGCAACCTCTCTGGCAGATCTTTTTATTGAGACCCCGCAGTGGATTTCCCTCTCGGAAAAACATTTGTTTTTCCACATCAATTGGTAGCAAGGCACTTATATGGCCATATGGGGAAGTTTACATTTACATATATATACACACATATATATATATACACACACACACATATATATATACATACATATATATATATAGACACACACACATATATACATGTATACATGTATACATATATAAAACACATGCCTTTATGCACCAAAGTGACTCATCTGAAGTAAGAAGCTAATTATTGTCTGCTAATGACAGACCAGCTGGGACTTCAGGCAGGTTGAACTCTCCCTTTGCTGATTGTTCTTTAAATTTTTGTGAGAAGTCATACTCTAGAAGCATCTTCTCCCCTCTGGGCTTAGTCCTGGCAGGGTAAGGACATAGGAATGGAAATATGTAAAGTAAAGGGATAAAACTCAGCTAAAGTTTTAGTTTTCCAGTCTTCTAAAGCATGGAGTAGCAGGTGTGAATAAGCTTTTGTGGGAAAAAAAAAAAAAAATCTAGGCTCTCTTTTTTCTTTTTTTAAAATTGTTTTTAATCTCTTTCACATCACAAATGCTAAAACAAACAAAATCTGTCTGGCAAAGAGCACGTTCTCAGGTTTGGCCCTTGAGGGTCTTCACTGTTGCAGAAGGGACTAGACTGTGGCCAAAGACAATTCCCTGCTGGTCACTTTATTTACTGAACACTTCAAACCTATTTGTTAATTTGGCTTAAGTTCAGCAAATAGTTCATAAGAAAGAGTTGTTAAGTGTTCATATTTTCTGAAACAAAGAGGGGGTTTTTTTTGTTTTTTCCCCAAACTTGGTTTGGAAAGGCTTGGGGAGGTTTGGAAACCATTCAGAGACAGGAAGGGGAAGCCTTGAGCATTATCCAAAGCAGAATATGATCCATGCTCAGTTGCATGATCCCCTGGCCACGGTGTGCCGGTGTGGGTGGAGGTGTAGGAAGCCACCTGGCAACTGCAAGAGCCTCTGAGCAGAAGAGGCTTCTTTGGAGGAGGAATGTTGCCCCATGGGGGTTGGTTTTGCCCTGGGCTCTGGGGCTGAGGGAAGAGAAATGACCTGCAGCATCCAGCAGGGCTCACGGAGCCCATCGCCCCAGAGGGTTTGCACACCAGCCCTCCTTGCTGAGCAGATACATCCAAACATACTCCAGCCACAAAGTGGACAAATACTTCAGTATTTTGGCAGAGTGAACTCCACAGCAGGCAGTATTTGCCCAAAATTCACCCTGCTTCATTAGCAGGATGATCAGTTTATTAACTGAGAACCTCCATAAAGGCCACACTTGAGGACGAGCTTGGTGCACACTGCAGAGTGGAGGATTCCCAGGAGGGTGTCGGGGGAGATGTGGTCAGTGGGGATCTGAGTGACCGGGATTTCAGAGAGCTCATCGCTTCCTGGGAAGCACTCAACACCTCACAGGATCAGGCCTGCCCACTCTGTGCAGAGCACCCTCCTAAACCCCACACCCCTGGGTGCCGAGACACCTTCTGTGTTTTCAAAATGCTGTGGCACAGGAAAGAGCAGACCTAGAGAAAGAACCTCAGCCTCCTTGGAGAAAAGAGAGCAGACAATTTTTATGTTTAAAGTACTCTTATTTTTCCTATTTTTTTAAAATATTCCTGTTTTTCACTGTTGGTTAAAGAACTGTGGGAAATACAGAAGGGTATAAGCAAGTATCTAGCACAGCTATAGATAGATACTGTATGTTTTGTATAACTACAGATAGATTATATGCTATAGCATATCTATAGCTATATTTTGATAGATAGATATTATATGTTTTGAGGCCACACTTGAAACTGCATTTTAATGAAAGTTGCATGAAGCTTCAGCGTAACAAGAACTGTGTGTGAAGGATGTGTTCAGGTGCTTGCAGTCCTCTAGGGAGTGAATTAACTAATTGCACAAGATTTAAAAAAAAAAACCCACCAGCAAAACCAAGTTTGGTATTTGATACTGCTTTTTGGAGAAACAGTATTAAGATGAGAGAGATTTTTATACTGAGAAGGAAAAAGTACTTTTGCTCTGGTTAGATACACAACAGCTTATTCTTAAGGTGCACATGCATCTCTGTTAAACATATACATTTGAATACAAGCTCTTCTGGACAGGTTGTCCTCCTGTCCTATGGAGAAATGCAGTTTCTCTAAGTTAAAACTGTGTAAACGTTTGTGTAGAAACTTTTATTATTTCTGTTTCTGAGGCTAGCTATTAGGAGCTGGTGTTTTGTGTATTTTTTGCGAAGTATAGACATTAAAATTTTTATAACTTTCAATAACATATTCTGCAGAAAAATATGTAAAACCTTTGGGGGGTAAAATTACAGAGTAATGCCTCACATAAATAACCTTTTCTTACCTCACTTGTCAGCTGAATGTGGGGAGCTACTAACACATTTTTCATCTCTGTGAGATCTGGAAGGATCAAGGACAAAATATAAAATAAATAAATAAAAAGTGGTCCAATTTAAATAAATCCCTCGCTCTAGTATTACTCAGCTTCTGCCAAGCTATCATTTTCCAGCCTCATAAAACTGTCATGTCATTAACGTTTTGGGATGGTCTCCTTATAAACCTGACCTTTACAATGGATTTTACATGTGGATTTAAAAATCTTATTCTTACTTCCCTCTGCGGTTCCTCACTGACTAAAAGGGTTTGTCAGATGGAAACGGGCTGGATTTATAACTCCTCATTATGTAGCCAGCTTCTCACCTGCAATTCTTTAATTTGTAAGCCAAGCGAGCCGGTGGAGAAACACACACAAAAGCATGGATGTGACCTTAATGCCGGGCAGGCACGTCGCAGTGTGGATCATAATGGTGTTTATCGAGCTCCTCTATATATAGCCCCTCCATCCCGAGAGAGCTCCGCTCCGAAGGCTGCTTGATCCCGCTTTCCACTGCCAGGCGGTGGGAGGCACTTTAGCTGGCTTTTACTGTAAGCCCAGTGAGAAATGCCTCCGGCCGCTCGCTGCACGCACTGACCTCGCTGACCAAACATAGGCCCTGCCGCAGGAGCTGGGCATAACCAGCGGGGATCGCTTTCCACGGGGCCCTCCCGACATTATTTATTGAATGCTGGGAGCAAATTAATCCCAATCCGACGCTGGCCGCTCTCCAAAGCATGGCAATTTCATGTTGCAGTCTCTGACCAGATTTGCAGTTGACTGCTTGAGTGCACATTTGTCTGTAGGAGCCCTTCTTGGTCAAAAAATTGTTGCCAGGGTTCAAAACCTCTCTGCAAAGCATAAAGGGATGGTGTAATCCTATAGAAAATCCCGACTGACTGCTGGCTACTTGCACTTTTAATTCTTAAGTAAGAGGGGGAAAAAAATGGTACCACTTTACTCTTTCATGTGACGGCCCGTGGCCAGTTAAAAATGGACTAAAAAAAAAAAATTAAAATAATAAAACCAGATTTAACAAAGTCATTAATAGAAATATTAAATTAATAAGCCATGATAAAATTTAGAAAAAATCTTGAATATAAATAATAAGATATATTTTGAATATAACACAAAACATAATAAAAATATAATCCAGTTACATTCATATTGCTTCAAGAGACAATTCCTTGTTTTCTCATGTCCAAATATCCTGAATTATGCAGGCAAGTTTTGAGCCTGAACTTTTCAGCTGAAATCTACCCTTATAATCAATTTTGTGTAATTTTAATGAACAGTCATAAATCATCTCACTTTTCCCCCACCAGTTTGGCTGATAACAACTCACGGAAAGGTCAGGGTTTCGGGTTTTTTGGCAATCATCTCCACAGTTCCAATAATCAGATACATCTGCAGTTCTCAGGTTACCCAATAATACTGTACAAAGAACAGAGTCACTGAGGAAAGTTCATTCCCAAAGGCAGCCCCGTGATCGCAGATTTGAACAGACCCAGCCACCTGGGAGAGTGGGTCCTGTGGAAATGGGACTTTGAGAGAGCTGGCAGAAGGAGCAGCAAAGTTGAAATCAGTTGCTGTAATTTCAGTTCCTGAAAAAATGTGGGCATAAACTTGCACTCTGTAGGCAGAGATTAGGATGAAGAACAGGTAAATAACAATGTGAGTTTGACAGGATTTGTTCTTGGGGAGTCCCTCTAATGTTCTTCTAAAATAAGGCAACGGGCTTTGCAGAGAGAGCGGAAATGGCGTTTGCCTTTCATAGGGGATGATTCTCTTCTGTTAGCCAGGCAGGGAAGCGCTGTGCTGGTGGAATTATGAGGTGAGAAAAGACTGTTTGGATCATGCTCGAAGGTCAGTCACAAATACTGCATCATTTTGTGTTAGTAGTGATCTTGTGGGGGTTAACACAATTGTGTTTGTTCCGTATTTTCATTAGTACCTGGTGGAAGAATGGAAAACATGCTCAAGGTAGGGCCCAAGTTGAAGGGCACGATCGTGCCAATGTGAAAACAATGGATGTTGCTCAGGGATGGAGGAGCAGGACACAAAATTATTCCTTCCCTCTTCTCACCATGGGGGAGGCTCCACCTGCTATCTTGTGGGTACTTCTCACCAAATGTACAGATGATCTAAAGAACATCTGAGGAGCAGCAATGGGAGATGTAGCTGGTTTGTCCCACGGGTAAAAGTTAAGTGAACCTAGGCCTATTAAAAGCTGGAGATTGAAGGAAACACACTGGTCACCCTTAGTTATGGAAAAAAACCTGTAGTATAGTGTGGGAATCATCATCTTCCTCCATCTGTGGCAGAAATAATGGATTGACAGCAAGGAGAAGCCACATGGACCTGAGGACCATCTTTCTGATGGTATATGGATAATCAGGTACCAGGGAGATGGCCTGGGGAAGCCATGAAGTCTGCAAGCAGAAATTTGTCAGTGCAGGGTGGACAGGCACCTGCCAGGATGTTTATGAAAGCAACAAAGTGTTTATAATTAGTCTTATTCTACAGATTCCTGCAGTTTGCATGTGCTATTGCTGTCTACATGTAACAGCCACCAGAATATTCTCTTGTATCACTGACATTGTAGACACAGTTTAATCTGACATACACAAATCTCAGCAACTATTTGATTTATTTTGTCTGAGGAGCAGACACCCCATATAAATACATGAATGCATACTTAGACTGTATTTGCAGCAGGACTGAAAAGTACAGACGAAATCTAAACTCGTTCTGGGATTATATTCCTGCCTGTTTGTTTTGGCATGAGATTTTGGGGTCTGGAAGAGAAGGATGGGTAGCAAGGGGGAGGATCTGTTTTAAAAACATATATGTCTTCTGCAGACCTCGTAAGGCATTCCAGCAGGAGCTGCTTATAGCAAGGGCCAGAGAGAGCTGTGGGGACAGCAGGGGGTTGTTGCTTCACGAGCACTTCAGCCACTGCTCCTCACAGGGGCTCAGTTACATGGGAATGCCCTGCAGAGCGTAAGGAAGTGGCCAGAACTTGATCCTATCTCATCCTAGATGAAAAAGTGGCCTCCCATTCGGAGGGCCACGCCAAGGTCTTTGAATCCTGCAAGCTCAAGCACTCAGGGTCTTGAAATCCACCCCGCTCTGGAGTTTCTCTGGAAAGGTCTGACTCTCTGAAAGGGAGAGGTCTGCCAGGAAGGAGTGCACATTTGTTTTACATTTGCAGGCTGAGTGTTTAGAAAAGTCCCTCAATCTCTTCAACAGGCTCAGGATGGAAAAGGAAAGATCCCCTTGACTGGCATAGTCTCTGTGAAAGGATTGAGCTATCCAGGTGCTGGTTTTTACACAGTTTTTGCTTAGTACTTTTTCAGCCAGTCCCTTGCTAAATGCCGTAAGAAACACCATATTAGTGAAAGCTACAAAAATCTCATTTTATTTCCACTTGGTTTTGCTAGAAAGCTTCCATACCAACACACATGTGTAAGTATTGTGTTTCCTTTCAGTATATCTGGTAGCACTTGGAGATTTACAATGTGTATTGGGCTTCACTGCTAATTGCTAAACCACAAGTCCATGTCTTTTTCCTGAAGTAACTTTTGCTCCTGCTTGGGTACTAGTCCTGAGAGAAAATCAAGGTGCTGTTTTCAATTTTCCCTTCTCCTTAACACACACACACACGCACACACACACACAGGAGGAGGAAATTCTAAATTCCAATAATGTGTTTATGTGCTTTGATTTCAAAGATGAAGTCTACCACAGAGCTCACTTTGACAATGTGCAGTGTTTCCAGAAAACTACTGAGAGAAAAATTGAATCCAGCAGTATTCAAATACTACTCAAGAGAATAATCAGCTAAAAATTAAAGCTTCTTCTTATGACTCTATCATTCTTTATCTCTCTTTGAACCTATAGTGAGTGTCTTTCGTCAAGTGCATGGAATGCAACAGAATCCTTGTGCTGTTTCCTTATTTTCTGTGAAAGCCATCACTTTCCATGCAAGAAGCATAACCTCTCCTGCAGACCATCTTAGTTACTGGAACCCTGGTGGTCTTCTCCATGAAAACAATTTTCTGATTTTTCTTCTGTATGAGCCTGATTTTTAGAATTCCTTTGTGATCACTCAACACTACAAGGACTAAAACATATAAAGTGGTATTAACATTTCCTAAGGTTAAATTAACATATTAATATCTTACCTTTCCCTAGTCAGAGAAAGCTCAACTAAATACTCCCCCAGAAGTTTTCACTTTCCTTTCTGTCTCAGTTAAAGGAAAAAAACCCTATGTCTTCTTCTGTATGGTCTCCTATGTAATTGCATACAGTCTCCCTAACCTCATTCTTCATCTCTTGATTCTGCTTTTAATTGCCTCTTCTCAAATCCTTTTTAAATCCCACTTCCCTTCTACTTCCCTTAGTAATGTATTTTAAGGTGCACAGCCAATTCAGCCTATCTGCATTTTTCTCACCACCTTTACCTGTCTGACCTAAGCTATATGAGCAAAGGACAGAATGTGGCTAAATAGTGCATGTTGTTATTTTTACCAGAAAGAGATTAAAAGTAGAGTACCTAGTATGTTATGAAAGGCATCAAACATACAGATTTTCTGTTATGGTGAGGACAGCTTCAGTAACACTTCATGACAAATTTGGGTGCAGAAATCTTAGACTTTGGTACCTTTCATGAGGGAGAGACATTTAAAGGTGGAAACCACAAGAGAGTAATTGATGCTAATGTGGGCCTCAGCTGAGTATTGCTAGGATGGTGAGGATGACATTAGTGTGATGATGAGTATGACATGACATTAGTTACATTCCACATTATTAACCAAATCACATTGATCTAATGACTAATTACTGGAGATATCACATCAGCATAGAGCAAGAAATTGGTACTTGCAAGCAAGAAGATGTGATGAAACTGCAGTTTTCCCGTGTACTTTTGACTGTGACCGAACAGGGCTATCACTTTGCTTGCTGTAGGATTTGTCTGGCAGCTGTAATAAACACAGAAAAAACCTTAAACCCAAAATCATATACACCTTTGCAAAGCTGTTGAAGCACTCTGATCCCCTGTAAGGCAGCACCACAGGGGAGCAATCCTGGGGAGTTAGCCCCCAGGTTCAAGCTGTGCACCCAAGCTTTGGATGAGATGCATGGAGGCTATTAGACACCTCCAAAACAGGCTTCCCAAAAGCTGACACTATGGTAGCTAAGAGGAGAGGCTGGGGAGAAGGAATTAAGCCTAAACCCCATGGAATTTCATGCTTTGCTCGGGGTCAGACTCGCAGCAAAGCATCTCTGAGGAGCTGGCACTGCATCAGTGCAGAAATTTCTGATACAAAAAAAGAGGAGGAAATCCTTCTCATTTTCCCCTGCTCTTCTAACACCATACTGTGATTAGAGCACTTAGGATGGATGTTAGAGATTCATTTTTTACAAATGACATTAGGATTTGTGTGGCTCTCTACCCTGTAGCAATGTCTCAGTGCCATGGGAAATACCCTGATCTGACTGCCTAAGGCATGCAGGCCTCCAGGGCTAGCCATGACTGGAAAGTGGAGAAGAACAGATGTGGATTTTATGTATGTTATTTTTGTCACCAGGGGCATAAATTCTCTGTGCTGGAGACATAAGTATGTTATAAACATACACGTATGAACACTCCATTATGGTTTCAGCCTCAGTTGTGAGAGTCACAACTGGGTTTGCAAGATTGAATAGATTAAGTTCAAGATACCATCAAAAGAGCAGAACAAAATATCTCAGGACCACAGCTAGAAACTAGACTGTGAAAAACAGATAAATAAAGAATCAAGTTTCAACGCTCATTTTGGTGGGGATCTTGCCTGGGGATCTTGGCAGGAGCACATGAACAACTGTTAAAACTCAAAAAAACACCACCACTTTTAATTGTGCAGGTTTGGGGAGCAAAGATCTGATTCATTGTGTACTCTTAATGCAGGAAAACCAAATAGTAGAGAGGAGAATAAGGTGTGAGAGACTGACACCGAGACCCTGTTTTGGGAGATCAGAGCATGGGGGCATTGAGAATTTGGGGTGGAGACCTTGCTTGAGAGGAGGCACCTGGCAGAAGGCAGAGGCAGAGCAGAAGGTCAGGCTGCTACAGCTGCAAGCATTCACCCAAATACAATGAATGATTAGGGTTTAAAATGCATTCCTTTGCAACCCAAGCATTTGGAAAGGATTCTATTTGAGGATCTACTCTTAGCCCATCATCGATTGAAACCAAGATGTCTCTTAATAATGTGCTAAAATACTGTTTTTCTCTAGTTATGTCATGGTTTTATTGTGGCTGCTTGAGACAAAGGGGCAAGTCTGTAATATGTGTGGATGGGACACAAAACCCAGTGAAGCTGTTTGGAGATGATGATTCCATTTACCACAGCTCTGTGGAGAACTGCAGTTGCTATGTGTGCAATGCGAGTTGAAGCTTCATAAACCTGGGCTAAGATGAAGGCTGAATAAGCCTAGTACTCATGAGATTTGGTGCCCAGCTTCTCACTAACAGCACACTGGAGGCAGGACAGAATCAGTAAGGATGGGAATTAGTTACCCTGCTGCATGGGGAGAGCCTCATTGCACATGACCTGACTTGCTCCAAACCCTCCAAGTCTGGAGGATGTGTCTTTCTGTTAAAATATCACGAGGTGCTTCAGTAATATTTTCTATCCTGTCAATCTACAGGCTGTGAAAATACCATGTATCTACGTAGGGTGCTAAAAACTGGAGCCATTTCACTTGTTTTCCTCCAGGCAGCAGAGACCCATACCTGGAACAGGCTATGAACCTGCCCTTGCTGCAGGGAGCCTCACAAGACTCTGCCGGGGTCCAGTAAAGAAGGGAGATCACTTTTCCTGGAGGCAGCAGGAACAATGCAACCCCACGGGGAGGACAGCAGCAGAGCAGCCTGGCTACGAGGTGGGATGAGGAGCTGGGAGCACTGGGAAACCCTTGTTTTGACAGGACAGTACTGGGAAGAGTTCTGGGATGGTGTCTGCTTTGCATCTTGGTTTCTGTATCCCTGTAGCATCCCTGACAGAGCTGCACACCATGCCAGCACATGCAGCTTTAAGGTCCTGGATCCTGGTAATTGCTTTAGGGATTTCAACACTCTCCCCCCACTCAGTTCAGTGTTACCAGCCCAATGCCAGTTTGCTCACCTAAGTGCTCGGGTGCTGTAAATTTGGGATGCTGTTTTTTAAGCTGTAAATTTAGGATGCTATCCACAATGTATATGTGAGGGCTGCTCCTCAACATTGCTTGCTTTCCTTCATTTCTCCTCTTCTCTGTTTAACAGTTAATCTTTTCAAAAATTCCATGGTGCTGGAGTGATTTTTGGTGTCTCATCTTGGGGACTGCTCCGTAAAGCTCTCAGCCACCAAAGGTCAGGCATGCCACAGAAATGCCTATTAATAGGTCTTAGGTGCTGGTTGTGTCTAAACTGGCACTTCTTGGAAAGGGGCAGCTTGGGTGCCCCGACTGGTGGCTCTCTGGAATACAGCAAACGTGCAGGGCCAGGCCGGCATCCATAGGGTGTCCCTACACCTCCTGCGAGTGGGAACACAGGGTGCAGGGCAATAGGTTAAGGAAGAAAATAGCCACTGTTTAGCCACAGCTGCGCGTGGCATGAGGGTGCACTTGCTGTACACAAGCTGCATGCTCAGCCGGTGCTCTGGGAGTTGTCTCCCGCAGCACAGCGCCGCCGGCTCCCGGGGGAGCTGGGCAGTGGCAGCATCTCTGCAGGCACCGGCAGCTCTCCCCTTCCCAGGAGTGTCCGGGAGCCTTTATTCCGGCAAACACAAACGTTTAAACGAGGGGCTCGTTCAACCGGCCTAAGTGATGCCGGCTCTATGTATAGTCCGCCCCTGGGGCCACCCAACTGAAGCCCATCTCAAAAAACGCGGAGGAGCTGGGCCTGTCTCGGGATGTGCGGCGGCGGGCGGGCTGCGGGGGGAGCTAAGCCCGGCCCGACCCCTCCCGCCCCCCGGCGGCGATGCCCGCCCGGGCCGGGAACAGGCGCGCCGGGCAGAGAAGGGGAGGAGACGGGAGGGGAGGGCAGGGCGTGGGCGGCCGCTGCCCCCCCGTCCCCGCCGGCACGTGCCTG
>VZTX01016897.1:0-113637 GCA_013400915.1 Pardalotus punctatus
TAATACTTTCCTTTTTTATTTTTAAATGTTCTGGAAGGTATCTTTAATGCTAAGGTGTGCCGTCTATTTTTTAGAAACAGGGATCCAGCTCCTGGGTGACAGTGTGGAGGCTCCTGAGGCAGGTCAGGGAAGCTGGGAATGCTCGCTCCAGCGTTGGCCCCAGTGGCAGCAGTGGTCCCAAGTCAGAATCTGTCCCCTTTTCCCATGGAAAGGAAATCTGAGTGTTTCTCATGGAGCCTGGTCTGAGCAGGGAGTGCAGAGCCCACCTTGTAACACTCAGCTGAAATCAGGGACTCCCCCAGTTCTGCGGGCTCAGTGCTCAAGGGATGCTGGGTCTGACCCCAACTACCTGAAATACTCCTGGTAAATATCTCAGACCCAGAAAAAAAATAAAAATGTGTTGAAGAATAGTATTTCTCTGAGGAAAGACTGATGGGATCGGGCCCTAAATTACTGTCCTCATGATATCTCATACATCAAACAATAGAAATTGTGGGAAAATAATTATAAAATAGATATATGCTTTTTAAGTTTAGAAAGTTAATGTCCCTCAGGTTTTTTTTTGTTTGTTTTTTTTTTTTTTAAGCTGTCTTTATGAATATTGAATGCTGTAAATCAAACACAAAGAAAAATGTGGACTTTATTTGCTCTGTTTTTGGTGAAGGGTAAGGATTTTTTTGAACACTGGAGTTATTTCAGTTTTAGGAAGTTGAAAACTAACGAAAAATCGTTCTCTTTCTGGTGGTTCGTGTATTCAATTGGCTCTCGGTGGGAAGTAAATGGAGTCAAGAGTGTTTTTCTTCATTATCCTGAATGTCTACTGTCCCTTATTTATGAAAGAAAAGATAAAGATGCTGTAACAAAGTATTTGGGGGAAATGTAGAACAAGGTTTGGAAATAAAGACAAATCTGAAAGGAATATATCCATATGAATGTAGTCTATGGGAAATCTTTACTCCTGTTTCTAAAGCAATTTTTTATGATAGTTGTTCAGAAAAAATACCGTATGCATAGAGCTATGTGACTGTGACAATATGCTGTAATTCTTAGATTTTCTGCTCTCCTCAACGAAAGGTTTCATGTTTGTTTAGGTTTTGTGTGCGTGCATAAACCAGACCACATCTCTATTTGTATTTCTCGCTCTTGTTTTCTTAAATGATTTGCCTGCTTTCCCCTTAATTTTAGCTTGATCTGCGCGTTAAAAAAAACCACCAAAAAATAGACAACCAAAAAAACCAGACAAAAAAACAAAAAGCAAAAAACCAAAAACGTAAAAAAAAATTAAAAAAAAAAAAAAAAACAATGGAAAAAACCACAAAACAACCAAACCCAAAGAGGTATTTTTTTATATGGTTAAACTTGTTAGCCCTGAAGCTCGGGAATGATAAACAAACGATAAGCGCGGTGCTCCGTGCAGACAGACACACTCGGCTCTCGTTGTGCTGCACTGCCACCTTCCGTCCCCCGGCCCCGGCCGCCGCCGCCCGGCCCCGCTCCCGCCGGGTCGGACACGGATGGATTCAAAGGTCCTCATGAGCTTTATTTCCATAATTCTGCTTCTGTATTGACAGCTCCTTTATATATAATTTGTTAGCAGAATCTCTGAATTAGCTGAACCATGTTGCGTTTAAAAAAAAATTATTATTATTATTATTGTTATTTTAAAGTAATTCTTATTTTCATGGTTTTAAAAACATTTGGCCCTGAAGCTATTTATTCCCCTTAAACAGCAATACAGAAAGTTTGATTGCTCCTATTTATATTCTAAGAAAATTAACGTGTTTCGGGCTGTTCCCTTTCACTGCAGCCCAATCCCAAGCTGAAGGAGAAGCATCTGGCACAAAGGAAATTGTCAAAACACAAGGCTGCAACTTCAGCTGGTGAGAGAAGGCTCCCCTTGGATGTGCAGATCACAGAGAGGAGACTATTTAAAAGGACACTGCGGCTTCGAGGCACAGGCACAGTCATGCTCTCGCAGGCGATGAGGAGCCTCGGTCTGCGGGAACCAAAGGCAAAGAGAAACACACTCCCCTGGTGCCAAACTCATTATGTGCATGGCCAGAGCAACCTTTGCTTATTATATTTCGAGAGAAAATCCCTTAAACACAGTCCCCCCTCAAACCAAGGCAGCTGATGCTTGTGGGGGCTCCCTGGGTGGTGTCTCCTGATGGGGAGGTCCTCAGCAAGGAGGGGTGCTGGACCAGGAGGTGGTTTCTGGGGGGCTGCTATCGTGGATCCTGACTGATCCTTTCGGCAGTCTTGCTCCAGGTGCTCTGAAAAAGCACAGTCCCCCTCTCCCCAGCTTTTGCTATTTACTTATTGACTTCTGCCAGTGGCTCTGCTTTCGGGGGGCTGAGCGGAAGGAGAAGGAGAGGAAGGCTGGGGAGGAATGGGAACTCTTCAGCACAGGAGGTGGACCGTGTTTCTTTCATCTTTACCAAAGGGGAAGGAAAAAGCCTCAGGAGGGTATTCCCAGGGAGGAAGTAATTCCCTTTTCTTCCTCCCAGCAGGAGATCACGTCCTGCCTTCAGCTCTCTGCTCCCTGGCTTCCCAGGCCAGCAGGGTTACGTGCTGCTGGTTCTGCCCACACCACCACAGAGTGCCTCCACGCTGGGTGGGTTTAAAGGTCCCCACAGCCCCTTTGGGCCTTTGACGAGGCTTATCACCCTCTGCAGACTCTGTGGGATGGGCTGGGGAAGAGTACATGCCTGCTTTGGGTGCTGGGACCCTGCCTGGTGTCATCGTCCTCATTTTCTGAGCAGGAAAAGAAAGCATCAATGTCCCTGTGCCCAAAGGTGCCAAAGCCTGTCACAAAGCCCTTGTTCTTCACACCAGGGGTTGGTTTCAGCACTGGAAACCTGGGGGTGGAGGGGATAAACTGGGGTTATTCTGACCCCTTCTCTTCTAGCACGGAGCCTCTGCCACAGCAGCCACAGGGTCGGACAACTGCATGTTCACCTCCCACATGACGGCATTGCTCTGCTGGTTACACAAACATTATTGTTATATACTAATTTCACATGAAAATATTCCTGTCCAGACAGGCCTTTCTACCAGCACCAGAACAACCTTTTAAAACAAAACAAAAAAAATTAGAGATGGCTCCCTTACCTCTTAGATGTCTACAACCTTGCTCTGGCTACTACTGTTGGGAACCCAGGATTTTTTTAACACCCAATTAAATTAGCGTAATTGGGATAGAGTTGGAATTTCTTTGCCTCCAGCTGTGAGTCATAATCTGTTTAGCACCTGAATGCTATTTCACTATATTTTAGTACTTTGCCCAGAGTTTGGAAGGGGAGCAAGTGAACCTACATGTCAGTCAGGATTTTTGGAAGGTGTAGATTACTTATCGTTAATTTAAATGTGGCATTTAAATTATTATTCACAGGTGGTTTTAATGCTTTTATTAACTTCTTTTTTTGGCCCTTCTAAGGGATACACTTGAAAAAAGAAACGTCAAAGACCTTGAACAACAGGCCATGCCAATAATACATTATATGGTTACTATACCATGGGAAAAACTGTAAAACAAGAGAAGAGTTTCCAGTGAGGGGAAAAACATAATTTTATTATAATAAAGAATAATAACAAAAATAGTGGAAAAATATTATCAATACCCAGTCTTGTTTGAGCTACCAGTTCAGCCTACAGTACATTTTGAAATGATGAATCGGCTGGAGAAAAAAACGTATTCCAGATGTTTTCTGCATTTGTCTCCAGTATTTACTCATCATGCTTTATCCAGAGGGGTTATTCAAGGGAAATAGATGATATACCAAGTATGATCACTGAGGAAAAAATATTGATTGTGCAAGTATAAAAGACAAACTAGCACTGGGGAAATAGCCCAGGATAAAACACAAACCAGCCAGAAATTTTGTCTGCAGTTCAGATTTCTGGTCATGACTCAAACCAACCAGCCTTAGAAAAATCCCTCTGAATCATGGTTGATGAAAACTGTAGACAAAAATAATTGTGATGGATTGGGAAACCAAGGCCACAACAGTGGGAATCCCCATAGCCAGAGCGGGGCGGCGAAACGCCTGCGTGAACCTGCTGTGTCCTGTCACATGGTGAGGGACATGGGCCTTGTCTTCACTGCGGTCAGCGTGCTTGAAACCCAGTGCTGGGCAGCTGGGGAAGGCCAGGAGGCAACAATACTGGGCTGGCTCCAAGGACATTGGAGAGGGATCTCTCCTGGCATGGCCAAACTGCCATTGTGCAAGAGAACTGAGCGCCAGGTCCTCGGGTTCATCCCCGATCTAAAGAGCTTTCAGCTGAAATGGTAAAAGATTTACAGGCATCAGAGATGGACTAAGTCACTGAGGTAACCATAACATGCTGACTCATAGGACATATCTAGTAGTGTCCCCACAACTGAGTTGGGAATGACAGAAGGTCCATGACCCTCTGGACCATCTGTCATTTACAAAAACAAAAAATAATTTAAGACTCCTCAGGCAGCTTATCTAAAGGGATGTTTATTTTGCATAGCAAGACTGAATGTCTTAAAAAAAGAACCCCACCTCATCCATCTATCTATGTTCTCCAGGGTGAGGTTTTCTTTAAAAACAAAATAGCCAAAAGCTAATTGCATGTAAGTTTAGACTTGAGATATTTTAGTGACACTTAGAAGGTGGGGAATAAAACTCCTGCCACTAAGTTGATGTCTCTAAAATATCTGCCAAAACAGCTCTTTAAAAAGATATTTGCACCTTTATTTAGTGCCTTCTTGTGAGGAATGTTTACTGCAGTCCGTAGATGTGGTTATGTCATGTTTCCACTGTGTTTTCATTCAGTGTTGCTCTGTATTTGTGGTTTTCTCATTTGTGACAGTCTAGTAACTGGAGCCATTTGTACCTGAGCAAATAATATCAAATCTGAATACTTTATAAATATTTACAATATTTGGTGTGTCTCCCACTCACATCAAATGCAAAGTATAAAAAGCAAAAACAAGCAGAAACAAACAGAACCTGTGTTACGTTATAATAAATATTTACTGTATGTACTATTGACTAAAGAGTCCCATACAGCTATTTAGGAGGCATTGTTTCTGTCAGGCTGTTCTATATTAAAACACTCTAAATGAAGCTGTTTGAGAATAAAAATGTGCATGTTAGGAAGTGATTGATGCCTATGACTTATTTAATTTTTTTGGCAAGGGGAAGTAGTTCTTTTTTTTCTCCCTGCACATGTGGGTAGTGAATTAGGCAGGGGCCTGGGACTCTGGCACAGCTGCAGAATTCATTGGGGTGAGGTCCCAGTGCAAGAATTGAGGGGAACATGACCCTTTGGGCCCACCGGTTTTAAACAGATCCCGACTGCAAACAATCTGCAGGACAGGCAGTGGCAGCGCAGCAGCCGTGTTCCTCATGTAGCACAGTCAGCCTGAAAACAGGGAGGAAAGTAATGTAAGGTTCACAGAATCACAGAATCATTTGGGTGGCAAAGGACCTTTAACACAATTGAGTCCAACCCTTTACCCAGTGCTGCTAAACCTTGTCCCTAAGTGCCACATCCACGTGCCACGTGGGCACTATCAGGGTGCTGACCCCATCACCTTCCTGGGCAGTCCATTCAGTGAGGCAATGGTTCCTAATATCCAATCTAATACCCCACCTCACTACAAGCTCCTTTCAGGGAGTGGTAGAGAGCAATAACGTTCCTGCTGAGCCTCCTTTTCTCCAGACTAAACACCCCCAGTTCCCTTAAGCCACTTGTGCTCCAGACCCTTCACCATCTCCATGGCCCTTCTCGGGACGTGCTTGAGTGCCTCAATGTCTTTCCTGTAGGGAGGGACCCAAAACTACACATGATTCCAGGTGTGACCTGCTCAGGGTGGAGTACAAGGGGACAGTCCTTTCTCTGGTCCTGCTGGCCACACTTGCTGATACAGGCCGGGTGCCATTGGCCTTCTTGCCCACCTGGGCACACCTGGCTCATGTTCAGCTGCTGTCAACCCAGGACATTTCTGGTGAGCCACTTTCCAGCCCCGCTTCCCCAGCCTGCAGCCCTTCAGTGTTGTGTCCCAAGTGCAGGGCCCAGCACCTTGCCTTGTTGAACCCCACACAAATGGCCTCAGCCCGTCGGTCCAGCCTGTCCAGATCCCCCTGCAGAGCTTCCTGCCCTCCAACAGACCAGCACTCCCACCAGACTGGGTGTCGTCTTCGAACTTGCTGAGGAGACATTCAATCCCCTCATCCAGATGATCGATAAAGATATGCACATGAAGAGAAAAGCAATGCAGAGCAGGGAGAAGGAAGCCCTTCAGGCCATTTGGTTTCTCTGTTTTTGAGGAATGGCTTTACCAAGTTCCGGACAAAGGGATCCTTAGTGAACAAGCAAAACCTTTTTAGAGTGTCATCAGATCCTGCTCCAGGAGGAAGATTAGATTGGCACCTGCAGGCTCCGTGCCATGAGTGACCTCCAAAGTTTTATGAATCTTTAATGGAAGACCTCCCTCTCCCTTTTCCTTTACTCCTCTTGCCTCTGCAGCAAATTTTCTCCTTTTTTTCCTCTCCTTTTACCTTTTCTTCTATGCTCATATTATTTTTCTAAGTCACCTGTCCCCAAACACCCCTATTTCTTTGTCATATTTATTCTTACAAGACTGATATATCCCTTTTTTACCCAGACTGAAGCATCACAGATCACTTTAAGCCTGGGATGGAGTTTAGGAGATCTGGGTTAAATTCCAGCTTGGCCATACCCTAGCCACCAGTGTGGCTTCCTTTTGCTGTGTCCATTCCTTGTTTATCACAAAAAAATCGTCTCGTATTCTTAGCCACCCATCTGCCAAGACTTGCTGGCTGCCTTAATTTTAAAGAAGTTTATTGAATTTACATCTATAAGCAAATTTCAGTAAGTGCCTATAATTTTCAACACATATTTTGCCTCAATCCATCTCCAAGGCCAGTGCTTTCTCACTGATTCTGCAGAGAGGCTCTGAGAAGATGTGGTGCTCTGCAGTGTTTGTGTCTCTCCCAAAATGACAGGAATAGACAACTTTCAGAGGGGTTTTTCCTCTGCACCACCCAAGTTAGATCCCTGAAATGCAGCCCTGAGGGTCCTTGGGATCTGGGATGGAAAGGTCCTTGGGTGGTGGACCATGCCGTGGGGCACACAAGCACCTGCTGCAGGGTGTGGTGAAGTGAGATGGGCTGGAAAAGGCGATGAGATGAAGACATTTTAGGAGAAGGATCAAGGGGTGCTAATAGAGACCATGCTCTGCTCAGACATGTTGCAATCAGTGAGTGCTGGAAAAGTCATGGGAAGGAGAAATCCTGCCTTGTTACTTGCATACTTTCCCAGGGCATAGGACTCCCTGTTAGACAGAGTAGTGGACCTTTAGTCTGGTTGTTCTTATATAAATGAAACCAAAATTCTGCTCTTTGTGTAAGCTGTGTTGCAAATAACTGCAGATGCATCTAAACAATTTCCTTGAACAGGATTTTCCAGGGCTATTCCTTTACCCACCTTCTCAATCTCTTCAACTTGATTGAAATCCAAATTCCTTCAGCATGGGCTGTTACTGGGTGCCCTGTGTGGCAGTGCATTGAAATCCAGGTTTGAGTAAAAGAACGGTACTTTAGAAAAATAGATTTGGTCTGAGTAAAAACTTGTAAAAATACTGAGATTTGGTTTGGCCTATTTGTAAAATATGCAGCAGATCCCCTGCCTGAGAAGAACTTAAATTGTCAATATAGAAGTTAAAAAGCTCATTTCAATTGGAAATTCCAGCTAAATTGTTCCCAGTTAGCACCAGAATGGAATGCTTCAGACTAAGACAAAACAGATGCAGTCTGTTAGGTCCCCATTGTGTGAGCAGCCTTCCCTTGCAGGGAGGTAGGTAGCTGTGCATAAAAGTCCCCCTCGACTTGTAAACAGAGATAGAGCCGGCTGCCTCCACACCAGCAGTTTTGTTTCTTCCTCGGGCTCTTCCAAAGCACACAGGGCAGGGGAGGAATAAAACCAGTCACCCAAGCACCACTATCCAGGAGCAGATGGACCCAGCATGCTCCAGACACTGGAAAACACTCTCCCTCTAACTGCTGGCTTATTCCTGGTTTCAGTGGCTATTTCAAGGGATGTGTCTCCAACCACCACCCACCTGGAGAGCCAGAGGCAGCTCTTGGTTACACTGGAGCCCTCCCTGGAGCAGTCCAGCAGTGGAAAGCGGTCCCTGAGCAAGCCTCTTGCAAAGGCTGCCCTTCAACCTTCCCACTTGCTGCAGGATTTTTCCCGCAAGACCTCCACATTAGCCCCGTTTCTCCTTGCCCCCAGATTGCCAGGCAATGTGGTTTGTCCTTTTTGTAGAGTACATTGGGCACTGGAGGAAACAGCTGTTGTTAAAGCTCCATTTCACTTGCATGAAGGGCTGGATAGTGCTGCTGCAGGACACAAGGAGTAGGAGAAAAAGGAATTAAAGGTACTTCACAGTCTCTTCTCCCTTCTCCCCCATATTTGTCACAGTCTTGGAAATGGGAGTTGTCTACACATGACATAATTCCAGATTAACTACTGATTAATTAATTCCTTGTGTGTGTACTCTTATATCCCAAAAAAGAGTGTGCTGTTCCAAATCTCCTACCCCAAATAATGCAGTTTTAGAGTAAAGGTTTTAAAGTCAATGGTAAGAGGAATAGTGGTAATCCTTTATTGTAGGATTGGGCAATATGTGTTTAATCTGGTTGAAACTATTTGGCATAATACTCTTAGTCTCTTACTGGTTCCTTATATGGATGCTGTCATGCCCATGTGGGGGAATAGCCACGAGAAACCTTAGATGGACACCAGGGGCCAAGGGAGATATTGCCTCAATCATTAAAAAATAAAACTATTCTTAAGGCAAGAAGGTAATCTGCTTGATATCACCCCAACCTAACCTAGTCCTTGAAAAGCAACTGAGCAGGGAAGAGCAGTGCCAAGGCCTTTTGGGGATGGGGAATGGAGTCTGCACCTGATGCATTCACATGGTATCAATAGGCACCAGTGTAAATAACTAAAGTAGGCAATATAAATCCTAACTAGGTGCAATGCAATGCAGTTTAATATATTTTGGGATACATAGAGTTGAAAGATTTGGGTTCTATAAACACCTATCAAAAGAAAAAGGCCATTGTTCAAAAAATGTCTTAGGACTGCCCCCTCCTGCTCCTTCACCTTATTGTTTTTGCAATAGAAGTGTTTCCAGAAGCTATAAAAATGTGTTGCTTTTGTTAAATGGATTACTTCCCTTCTTGTGGCATGAAAACTGGCTGACCCCACTGACAGGCAAAACACATTTATAGTGGTAGTGAATGACTGAGCCCCACAGGTAGCCGGCAGAGGCTGGGCTAGGTCACAGCTGGTGTCGGGACGAGTGCCGAGGCCTGATCCACAGCACTTTGGGCAGGTGGAAGTCTTGTTTGCAAAAGCATTTAGGCAAATTTGTACTTTGTAAATGTGTCTTTAAAGACCAGCACTGCAGGTCACATTTACAGGGTGTTCCACAAGCCCTGAGGGTGAGCCACACACCCTTCAGAGAAAGCAGGCTGTGGGGGCAAGAGGAACCCCCCACCTACTGCAGGCTCTAATCCTGCCCCCATGGCAGGACTGGAAAGAGTTTGGGATGCCCCAGCCTGGGTGTGCACAGCAGCTCTACTGCAAATCTCAGCTGCTGTTTCCAAATGCTTCTGTAATTCTCTGACAGACTGTGGTCTATGCACTTTGGTTTTGCTTCCTTAAAACACCCTAAGTAGAAAAAGTCAGTTTTAATGAGCATTGTGGAGTACTTTGACCTAGAGAAAGGACAAGTAAGACAGCATTAATTTCCTTTACAAGCAGAAAATTAACTGTGCATGTGTGTGTGTGTAAGTTCTTCTGGTACTGTCTTTGTCCAGTGCTTCTGCAAAGTTTGTCTTTAGAGCATATGTGAGTTGTATATTATTGTTGCAGCAGAGAAATGTGAGAAAAATCCTCTGTCTGGACCCATTTGAGTAGTGGATCCTGCATGCCATATATAAAACTGTATTCTTCTAAGGGCATGTACTTTTAAAGACATGCTTAAACAGGTAATAAAATATCTAAAATATTTCAATATGTTTTAACTGATACCCAATTTTAAAAGTCTGAGGGTCCCTGAAACCCAAAGTAATTTTGGCATAAAAATGTTAGATGTTTGAAAAATTATCCTAGGATTGATGTCTTCCTTTTTAACCTGTTCTTCAACCCCATCGTTTTTTGCAAAGAACATTATTCCAGAAGACACCAGAGGATACTCAATAGTACATAAATGGTAGTGGGCAGGGCAGGAACAGGATGAACATCCCCCATTGCCATTGCTACCAAAAGAACAGAGAATTTCCCTTCAGCCAGGGTGCAGTTTCAGGGGGTAAACAACCTTCAGAGGTTCTGCAAGTATTTTCTCTACCTTGCAGAGATGTCAATTAGCTCAGAACATGTCTGTATATCTATTAATCAATGAGGACATTGATCCCATCTCTAAGTAAACAACAATTTAACTGGCAAAATTTACTTTACTTGTATTATGGAGCTCTGCCACTGAAGGACCTCTCATCAGACGGCGGCTGGAAGGGACCATTTCTCCTCTTAGTGATGAACTGATTTTGCAAGCGGCTTGTTTTAGAGCTCTTCCTAAGGCACTGTGCCCTGGATTTTACCTCTCTGTATCCCTCCTGGCCTTGCACATTGGCCCATATGGGTATGGAAGACTAAAGCAGGGACAGTAGCCTGTGGGCAGCATCTTTAATCAGCTTGCAGAGCTTGGAGGTCCCTTCATGCGATGGGACATCTCTGGTACCTGAAGTCAGCCCAGGGCTTGGGCTGTCAATGGCTGTCTGACTTGGGCTTTCTGCCAAGGCCCTTTCCTTTGTCTCTTCTTTAGAGAATCAGGATGCTGAAGATGTTTTCTTATGCATTCCCATTGCCAGCTCAGAGCAGAGAGTAACCAAAACGAACAGCTATGCTGCAGATGTCTCTCTCACTGCTTAACAGCTCTTTTCTCTCTCTCTGTCTTTTCTACAGAACTGCATTTCTCAACCCTTTTTCCCTTGAGACACCCAGCTGAGCTCCCCCTATAAGTGTTTAAATCCCCTGCTGTCAGCTTGAGCTCTGCTGATTATCTGGGTCGAGGACAGCCTGCAAAAACTCAGTGCTCTGAGAGTCTCTTTCGCTTTGCACCTTCCCTTTCCTCCTTCCCATTTTCCACTGCATCTTGCCCCCTTTGTCTCCATTTAAACCAAATCTGCCTCATGAAGAGCACTGCTAGTGCACTACATGTGCAAGGGGTGTTTCTTCAAGGATTTGTTGCATTGCTTGGCTCTGATACACCAAAAAGATTCATCATGCCTTGCTTTGCCTTCCTCCCATCTCCCTTCTCCCATCCCCATATTTTCTTCATTTTCTCCCTCTTTGCTCTTCCTCCTTCCACCCTGAGGTGGGTCCTGCCCGCTGAGCTGTGCGTGTGAAGCACAGCTGTGTCCCTGACACGCTTTTGCACAGCATCCGACAGCACGAGAGGTTAACTTGCAGTGGCACGTTCAGTATGTGGCCCAGATGTTCCTGCCACCCCCTGCACTTTCTCATCCAATTCGTTCCATTGCTGATAAAGATTATGAACTTGAGATATGGGGGAGGTGAAGTAATGGGTGGGAGGTGAGAGGAAGGTTATCCCTGACCCTCCTGAGCTCATCTTACACTTTTGCATGTTGCAGTTTGGGAATTGAGGATGGACGACGGGAGCTGTTGTGTCTGGAGGTGGATATACTCCATCTTAGAGGAGGACTTTTTTGGGTGAAACTGCAGTTTCTTCTCAAAGCACCTCTCTGACTCTGGGCACTGTCCTTGCCTGGGCAGCAGAAAAGGAAACATTTTACTTCCCAGCATTCTCTTTGAGTGTGCAGGATCACCTCAGCTGATATATTTATAGGTAAAATCCTGTCCAACCTCTGAGATATCCTTTGCCAATCTCTAGCATGTCTGAAGAGATTGTTCTTTTTTAGTAAGCTCCCAGTTTGACCCAAGTATAACAGGGAGGAATAGAGGGTTAACAATAATATCTCTAGAAGAGAAATCTTCCCTACAAATACCAAAACAATGAGGTAAAAAAAAAAAGACTTTTTCAATAAAATCTTTGTAAGATTTAAGAGGGGCAAAAATAATGTATTTTCCTATAAACTCACTCTGAAAAAAGGACCAGTCTGTCTTGGCAGAAATTTCCAATATATATTCTTCCTAAAAGAGCTATGCTACATGGAAAAAAAAAATCAGTCCAAACTGTTAAAGCCTGACCAAGTAGGTTATAAGCGACCAAACCCGGCCTTGTGTGGGAAAATCTCATGCAAGCTTAGCAATAGGTGTTAACAGTGCCAGCTATAATATGCACACACAGAGTTCAGTATGCATCTCAGGGAAGGTTTTTATGACTGATCAAATACACTTTCCTTGAGAAGTTCCCTTCCAAGTCATGTGCTATTGCTGTGCAAGGCATAGAAATCTCCCCTGGCCTCGCTGCATTCAGCAAGTCAGGGCTAACAATGGGAACCGTGTTCGTCCCGAGGAGGCCACGGCATTCGCAGGGAAGCTGGGCTTGCTGTACAATGTCAGACACATTTTATGGGCTACATTTTTCAAAACACCGCAGGCGGAAAGAGGGAGCATTATCTGCTAAATACTCCAGGGAGGGCCTTTATGGATTTCTCAAGGGGGCTCAGAACCACTGATCTGAAAAGATGCTAAAGTTCCATTGTGCGCTCTGCTTTGCCTGATTTGCATGGCTGAAAGAGGGGGTAAGAAAATGGACTCAGTGTCAGAACCTGAGACAATAGACAACGGTCGGAAACAGCCTGAAGTTTGTAGGAAAAAATTCTTTCCTCCATTTTATCTTTGTCAGGATAGAGTTTGGCCTGGGGACTGTAGGATTAAGTCTGAGGGTCAAGCCAAGAGGTTTCCACCTCTGCTCTTCTGGGTGACACCAGTGCTTCGAGAACACACTGCAGGGAGGAGGAAAACTCATTTCAGCCTCACTGGATTCCTGGAATGTGTAAATGTCCTGACAAACCTTTTTAGTAGGTTGTTCTCCTAATTCTTCCACAAATGACTAATTATTAACTTTGTTTGGATTTGCACTGCCTAAGGCTAAGCAAAACCACTACTTTTTAGTTTGTTGAGTGTTACTGTGTGCTGTTTCAGGAAAAAAACCTGGGTTTGCCAGAAACACAGACTGCCAAGTAACAAGAGTGAAGGATGATCCTTATGTAACTCAGCATCCTGATGTAGAGGGAATGCTGGAGGAAGGCTCAGCACATCTCTTCTCCAGGCCTGCTTCACCTGTGGCTTGCAGAGGGCATGACTAGTTAGGAAGGTTTTCTGAGAGAGATTTCTCCAAGTGTGCATGAGCATTTGGTAGCCAGCATTGGATCCCTTCAACATCACGTGGACTTCCTCTTCTGAAGACACTCCTCCCCCCGTACATTAAAGCTCTGCTTGTTTCTTTTTAACATAACCCGGAACAAACAGAAGTTTTGGGAAGGCACTCCCTGGTGAGAAATTAGGGAAGAGTAGCTGCAGATTATAAATCTCCTTGATACACAAATATGAAGCATTGCCTGTGATGGGCAGAAGAATTGAGCAGAAGTCAGGACTGGGGTGCAGAAAGAGTGGATCTCTACTTCTTGGGTCTTTGCTCTACTTCCTTGCATGAAGAATAATGCTAAAAACCTTAATGAGCAGAGTGTTTTGAGACCATGCATGCAACAACCCTGTGCTTGTTGTTAGAGATAAACGTTGGCTTTGCTGAGCCAACACAACCCAGGAGAGTCCCCAGACTGCAATCCAGCCCCTGGGAGTCTGGAGGTTGGACAAGCATGTAGGACACCTCCTCGCTTCATGACAGGCAGTTCAGAGCATCCAAACTTCATGTGGCTTCCCGGCCCAGACACCAGTCTTTGCAAGGTTTGCACTTTGCTGATTTAAACCTGCCCACCTGCTGATGCTCTGAACCTCCTTCTGTAAAAAGGAATGAAAGGTAACGTTTCACTTAAGTCTGCTCCCATGAAGGCAAAATGGAAATTGTTTCATCTTCAGGGTTTCATTAAGTCTCATAAGAATTACATAAAACTCCCTCTCACTGACTTTCCAAGGAGAAATCCTTTGCCTTTGTGTATTTATACTTGCAATGGATGCAGCCCTAAAAATGAGCTTGGATTTATTATTCATTATGTTTATAATGGCACAGATGTGTGCAGAACTGAGCAATGGGGAGCAGTAAATCAGCCAAAACTCTTCTCATTCCTGCTCTTTCTATAACATTTTCTACCTCATAGGGGAATTTTAACTGTTACAGAGTTTCTGCCCAAGAACTGGCAGACCGGAGAAACAAGAAGCAAAGTTAGGTTGTGCGATGTCTATGTAGGTCATTATCTTTTTTGAGAGAAATGCTGGAATAAGAGAGTTCAGAATTAAAATTACATTTGACTATTATATGATCTGTAGTTTATACCAGAACCTTCACCTTAGTTTTGCGTCTAGACTTTTTTTCAGCTAAAATATTTAAGTATACATCTCTTTATCCTCCAGAACAAAACAACATGAAATATGACTTTTTATTCAGCTTTATAGTACAATATTCTGTGTTTCCACCATGTTTGTTAATTATTGCTCAAGATTTTCACTATCCCCATGAATCTTGAGTAGTGAGAGTGCACTACATTGTGACCAACACTTCGTTTTTAAATATGAAATCCAGATATGTTTAAACCCTTCTTCCTCCCTGGGAGCCAAGAACATGCCTTGACTGTGGAGCAGGAGATATTTTATTTCGGCATTTCTTAAATAGAGAAACACCCAATTGATTCAGTAGCAGAAGTGTGAAATCATTTACACAGAGAAGAGCCAACTGAGGCCATAATGCCGCTGCTCCTGGAGTGTCCATGCCTGAAAACAAACCCAGCTTGTCATTTATAATCATTTTCTTCCCTCTCAATAGGAAAACAATGCATTTGTCAAAATCTTATGCTGATGCTTTCAGATTTAGTTCATTAGCTCTCATTGTGTCGGTGGGGATGGATCACTGCGAATCAACACCAAAAAGCCTCCTTATTTTATATTAATTGTGTTTCAGCAGCAATAGGGAAACTGTATTTTCCTTTCATTTCATTATATAGTTTCAGGGTATTTTGTCAGTTCCAGGGACCAGAAGTAAACCTTCTTTCCTGACCCTTTGTACTGGGATCCCGTCTATTTGTTTGGTTTAAAGACAGTTCCTGCTTCAGAAATAAACAGAAACAGAAACAGAAATAAACCCACTCTGCTTCTAAACCATTTTCTTTGGCTTTTTGCTAGAAAAGCCAGAGAACCCATACCTTAGGGGCTGATTTACCCTAAACACCACCAATGCAGCTGCCCCTTGAGAAGAAGTATCCTGAATTTCTTGGCTACTTCCTCATCTTGTGAAGACTCCTCTTTTGTCTCAGAACTCGTCCATGCTGGAATTCAATGCTGAGTTTAGCTGTAAAACTCAGTGCAAATACAATTTCATTCACCCCACCATGCTTCCACTGACTGCCAGCTTTGGAAGTGGGGAGGACAGGCACATTCCCAGTCTGTGCTCATCCATACAGGGGTGAGCTGTAGCCTTGGTAAAGTGGTGTGCTCTTAACAGACATTAAAGGAGGCTTTAAACCAAGACATGAGTGTGGAAGGAGGTGGTCCACAAGATGGAAAGCAGACTGCATTTTCCCCTTTCAGTTGTTCCATCTGGCAAACTCCTACCTCTCTGAGTTGTTCTTGTCCCTTCCTTGGTTTAATTTCCCTAACTAAGCTGGCACATTCCATCCGTTGCCCCATCTCCCCCCATGGCTGCAGTTGCAATTGCAGGTGATGTGTTTGGGAGTTCTCACTGCCGTGCAGAGGAGGGCTGTGGAGAGGATATCCTCTTGGAGGGCCTGGTATTATTGAAAATAAATGTGTAGGGAAAATCTACAGGAAAAAAATTAGTTCACTTTGCTAATCCCTAGAAAGACAAAAAAAAAAATTACTCACTCTAGTGATAGATAGCTTGAGGTCTCTGAAGCTAACATGTTTAACAAGGTCTATTAAAAAAATCACTTAGCATATCAACTATCATATTTCTAATGCATGCACTGCTAAAAGCAATATTAGCTCTTGTGACATGTTACTGCAACAAAGTGCTGTTCAAGGATATATCATCTCCTCTGCACACTCAGTAAGGAGGAGGAATTTTTTGTCAAAGATCAATCTAGAGGTCTTAGGCCTGACTGATGGAACCCTGTGGTCAGTACATGCAGCAATCCTCCCTCTCCATGCCAAACCATCTTCCAGGGAATGGCTTATAAACATGTTGGAATCAAGGCATTTAGCAAAAGCAAGAGTCTGACTTTTGAGAATGGATGAGAATATCCTGGGCACTTACCAAAGACATGATTGCTGCTATTTTATCTGCCATCGTGTTCAATCCATGCTCTACTTTTGTGGGAGGAGGATGTTTCATACTTTAGAAAAGATGCTTGAAAGTTTAGAGGGGTATTCTGTGATCAAAAAAACATGGTTGCTAATGAAGCAAGCCTGAAACACCTGAATGGTCCTGTTGACAATTTTGTCATGTGTTTACATGTCAAAAATCCATGGCTTGTATTTGTAGAGAGTGTATTTTCTTCTCTCTCCCATACAGGGAGCAGAAGTTTCCACTTAACTTTGTGCAGTGATGCCCTGGTCACATTCCAAAGTGGTCACAGTTAATTTAGAAACCAGCCATGTACATGAGGAGCTGGAATGATGCCTCCCACTGTGCCTGGCACTGCATTCATCAATAATGAAACTCCACATGACTTTACGTGCCTACACGACAAACTTTGCCATACCCTTGGAGTAACAGAAAATCTAACTAGATGAGGAAATAATTTATATTATCACTAGGTGGGTCACACCTCAGAATGTTTTCTGCAGAATGCAACTGCCACCACTCCACTCACAAAGACGGGAAAAGTCACTTGTGGAAACAACTGGAATTCAACCAAAACCCAGGATTTTTTTGTTGCTGCACAGGTATTTAAATCAGAAGGATGAAAACTTCAATGTCAAATTCTTAGTGGAGAGGAGCATGTCTACATTGGAGAACAAGAAACAAAAATAAACCCAGCAATTCCAATAGCTTCACCTACTCACAACACAAATATCAAGAGTTTTCAGGTCAGATGTTGATGAAAGGACTTCCACTTGAATTTATGAGTTACCATTTGCTCCTTTAATACCCCTTCTCTTTAGAGGACTGAGATTTTAAATGTTTCTTTAAGCATTGTTGGTTCTTCCTTCTTCTAAAGCAGACATCACTGGGAATTTTTCCTGGCCACTCAGAAGCCACAAAAAGCACATGCTTGTGGTGAGATCTATACACATTTCTACAGATAACATCTGCAAGGAGGTTTTACCCAGGACGGCCACCCCTGTATCTAATATTGCCCTTCTCACATTAAACCAGATGCCATTGGCTTTCATTGGTTTTGCTAAATGTTTTTGCTTCAATGGGAATTACTCTTGGGAAACAACACATACAGTAAGTCCTTGAAAATTAGAGGAAATCCCATGTATTCTCTTTTATAGTTTGTGTTTAATGTTACCAGAGAAAATGTGAGAAAATTCTCTCCTGTAGTCTATCAGTGTATAGATAGGATCCTCAGACTACAGTCCTGGAAGATTTATGGTTAGACAAAAGCAATATTTTCTTCATGGAAATGAGCAAAAACAATAAACAAATAAAAAAAGTTTTTATTAGAGAAGGACACACCTAACCGGAAGTCTGGGAAACCCTGATTTAATCTACTGTTCTGGAGGGATTGTGCCAAATCTTGGGTAGAGTGAAATTCATGCTGTTTTAATTCTCTGTTCAAAAATGTACATGCAGTAGCAGGAATAGAGCACTTATCCCATTTTAGGCTTAGTTGAAAAACCTTTTAGATTCGTCATTTAATCCAGCCAATGGTTGAAACTGTGGTGAGCATAACATAAAGTGGAACTGAGTGCACACACACTTATTAAAAATGCATTTTTTTACTTGAAATCTCACAAAAACAGGTTTTTCTTGTGAGAATTGATCTGCTTCCTGCTTCAGACTAAGTCAGCAAGGTGATTGAGAACCATTGTGTTTGGGCTGTAGTGGTGTTCCTGATCTCCAAAGAGATGTTTGAAGTATTTTGCCCATTAAGGCAAGAGTACAAAACTTTCCTGTGTTGAGCACACTGTAGCAGTTTTACAGTATAGAATGATATGGGGTTTTTTCACAAAACAGGGGAAAAAAGCAATTGAGGGAACAGCAGGTGGTTGAGGTATTCAGGTACTGGGAAACATGAATTCCAAGCCCTGTAACAGCATCATTCATTTACGATCTTGCTACAATTTCACTTCTGCACCTTGAAATCTTTACATCCCCCAAAAAGAAACCACGACTTGCTCAAAATAAAACTCATAGTCATGAATGAGAGAAGTCACCGATTAGAAATGACCACATTACTAGAGATACAGAGTTCCACTGTTGAGGGAAAGACTTGTGACTGAAGAAAACTTCAGGTTTTCTCTGGCTGAAACTTCACATAATTCATGACCAGTAACTAGCCAGACCCATTTAGGGTTGGTGCCAAGTTGAGTGACAGCCAGGCAGGCTCATGGGCTGCCTTTTTTTTAATGTATAATCTTAGCCCAACATTGTTCTGTCCCATGACTGAAACTCCTGGATGCTACTAATGTGCATTTACTGGAAAGAATTTAAATGGTGAAGTAACTAAATTAATTGGAAAAAGAACAGATCAATTCTTCTGTATATGTCCCAAACTAATTGATTGCTATTAACTCTAGCAATATCAGACCCTTGTAACCACCATGTGATATTGATCTGAGAAATGGCTGGAACTGTTAAGTCTTAGCAATATTTGAAAATTTGAAATGTGGGAAAAAAGTCAGTGAAATTTATTGGTGTTTTCCCTTTCATTTTCAGCCAGCTAAAAAAGTGCTTGACATTTCTGGACAGAGGAGGGGATATGCTTTGTTTTCCTTTCTTCCATGTCCTGTTAAAGTAGTTCCAGAGGATAAATTTTGTTCAGAGTGGAACAGAAGACTGGTTCCCTTCTTATATTGGTTTCAGGATGATATTTTTATATTTATTTCAGGAAGGAAGAAAGCATGCAGCAATAATCAGCCTAGAAGAGTTCACTGTTCAATCCTCTCTGTTCTTCACAGATCCAGTTCCCATTGCAAATAGAATATATCCATTAGATATCATCTGACTTATGTTTGGAAATTTTAATGACAAAAATGAAGCTGAAACTTTGCTGAGTTTTCCCAATGCTGACAGATAAAAATGTATGCCTCACTTTAATCTGAAATTATTTAACCCTGAGCACTATCCCTTCTTGCAGCACATCCCCTGGGCCTGGCAGTCTCAAGCTCACCTGGAGGAGCAGCAAGGAAGGGGAGTTCTTAAAAGTTTAGTTAAAAGTACCTTAAAATAAACATAGATCAGCCTGGACATGAGGTGCTCTTTTTCTTTTTAAAACCAATCACCACCACATTCCCACAGTTATCCAAACAGCAGCCCATTACATAGTGAGCACTCAATGGTCCTTAAGAGAGCTACACAAAAGGCTGATCTTTTCTAAGGCTTGTAAGAATTTATCATCACTGTCATCCTTAAATTTATTCTTCTATAGGAATTTCCTCCTAGTTTGACAACTGCTTTTTCCTTCCATCTATCACAATTTAGAGTGATTTTAGAGTTAACTAATCAGGTTAGTCACAAACCCTTCAGAAATTTACCCTCCAGGGCACTTTTTATTTTAGCTTGGGGAGGAAAGCATTTCAATTTACAACATTTAGCAGGCGCCTCTCTGCAGTAGCCATGAGAGTTTCTCTTTAGATCAAATTTACATATGCAAATTATCCAAACATCAGTTCAGTTACACAAAAGGATGAGATTTAAAGAGAATGATCTGGAGATTGGAGGATGAGAAGGCAGTTCAGAAGATCTGTCTCTGTTCTGCTACAGCATCATTCCGTGACCTGCAGCACTATAAAGTGGATGTAATAGGCTGGACATTGATAGCCATCAATTAATTGGTCTACAAGACAGATAAAACAATTATTACCAAGTTTGTTAAAAAGTACAGTCCATTTCAGAGCTTCTGTTCAGTGAAGGGAACCACTGAGACTGCAAACAACATTTGTCCACTTCTGAGACATCACAAATGATGCAGCTGCAGTACCTGGGAATTTGGGGATCACTGAATTGTAGAAAAGCAGATGGGCAGGAATCCCTGACCCAGTTCTTGGCAAGTGTTTGTCTAACACATGGATTCCTAAAGTGCAACCCACAGATCATTGTTTTTCTGTCGGGCATTTCTGGGAGGAGGTGCCTGTCAGGGTGTGTCTCAGGGAGATCTAAACAGGAGAAATCCCTTTTGCACTGGGCTACACCAGCTGTGTGTGAAGCCCTGTGAGGTGAAATGTTAGGAGTTCACAAGCTGGAAAAGGCTACAAATTAATTGTGTAACCTGTGCTTGAAAACTGCCTGTGAGATGAAATTTAGCAAGCTCCCAAGATAATGCATTCCTGGTCTCTTCCCTTTCAAGTGGTAAAAATACTTTTCCTAATGTCTAACCTTTGCTTGAAGATCATTATTTCTTGTCCTGCTCTTGGTGGCTGTGAGGAATAGCATGTTCCTTTTCTCTTTGCAGATCTCTTTTACATACATGAAGAGTAACTACCAAGAAATTGTTCTACAAATACATTTATCATAAGATGAAAAGAGAAAGGTATCGCCAGATGATACCAAGGGGGTGAAGTGTTTAAAGCCTTTTTTTGTATCAGTGCTCATTTAAAAGATCAGTTAGAGCAGGAGGCTAACAGGATTGGAAAATGAATTGAAAAAGAATGGGAGTTAGCATAGAATAATGAAAGGAGTGAGAAAATTAGATAAGCTTCATGTTTTATAATTGGCTGAACCTGATGAACTTCATCCTAGAATATTTTGAAAGTGGACTGAAAAGATCTTAGATACCTGTGGTTATCAGAAGCCAGGAAAAGCTAAGATACCAGAAAACTGGAAAAGGGCATACAGAGGAAGGGGAAACAGAGGAACATGGGACTTACAGACCAGCTCATCTATATTTTCAGCTCCAGCAAATATCAAGCAACTCAGTTGTTCGAAAGCATCTGGGAAAAGAAGAAGAATAACAATCAGTGTGGGTTTGTCAAGAAAAAATCATGTAATCTTATTTCCTTGTACACATGAGTGGTGAACAGAAATGAAAGTTTGAGTTTGTTTTGGAATTGACAATGGCTGATAAGGCGATGGGCCTTAAACTGAAGAAAGAATGATTCAGCCTGAGCTGATAAGAAAATGCGTTAATAGCGTCACTCATGAAGCAGTAAACCAGGCCATCTTGGGAGTGGACTGTGCACCGCTGGAGATCTCTATGAACAAGTCAAAGCAATGTCTATCAGGAGTGATTTAGATATTGCTGAGATTATTTCAGGGAAGAGGAATGGATTGGATGACTTCCAAAGATCCTCCTTAGCCTTATTTTTCTGTGGTTGTCTCCTGTGAATTTCCTCTTCCCAAGACAGAATAAACCTCATTCTTTCTGTCTCTCCACATCTCTTCTGTTCCCCAGGGCTCTGATCACTCCTGTTTATTCTCTTAAATGCTTTACCATTGCCACACTCCTTTCTTGCAGTGTGATATTAACAATTATCAGGTAGATGCTCTCAGATCCCTGGCATGTGCCAGAGTGAGGAGGAGGATGAAGGCTTCTCTGCACAGCCCCTTCTGTCAGAAAAACACCCAAACTTATCTTTAGACCAAAACCTACCACAACCTAACAATTAATAAAAAGTGTAATTTTTTTGCCATATCTCTGCATAAGAGATCACATAAAACCACTCATGTGTTTCCTGCTTAAGAGCTGATGAAGAGATTCTTGAACAATCCATTACTTTTGGAGATTTCCCTTTCTCAGAAATTTCATATTTTGACATAACGTCAGCATTCCTCTCTGCCCCAGTTGCCTGCTTTTTCAGCCTGAAGTGAAAGGAGTCACAGCAATAATAAAGCTAAAAAATAAGGACAGCATGAATTACTATATTCTTCTCATGGTACAATAATGGAGAAAGGTCCCATGTTAGATGGGGGGAATGCATGTCACTGTTTCAATACTTAAGAATCAGAAGTGATTCAGTGCACAGAGCAAAATAGCAGCTGTGTTCAGATCTCAGCCATTCACTGGAGAGAAAGAATAGTTTTCACTCATAAAAATGAGTATGTGTCTTTATTCTGTCATGGGATAATGAGGCACCTTGGGCTTGATCCAAAGCTCCCTGAAATCCACAGAAAGACTCATGTTGGCCTCTGCTCACCCTAAACCAAAGAGGAGAATCTTTTGGAGTTAGAAGAGCTTCCCCTTGCTCTTCTTTTCTCTCCACACTCGAGTCCCACAACACTGCTAGCCTGCCTTATAAATGAAGACCACCAACAAATAAAATTTCTAAGGCTGACAAAAGGATGTTTAAAGGCACATCAGCAATTTAAGCTGCAAATCTCTGTGCTTGCAGACCCAATCTGCAGTGTAGATGTCCAAGGTGCAGGTCCCCTGGCAGCCCAAGGCCTCAGGGCCACCCACCTGCAGCAGCTCCATGTGCAAAACTGCATGGGTGAAAATGTGACACTGTCCTGCAGCTTGTGATCCATCAGAAAACAGCAATTTCCCATGGAGGATCAGTTTTTATTTACTAGCATCAGACCGTTCTTGAGGAAAACAGCAGGAGCGAGGGCAGGGTTGCCTCTTTTGGTGGCAGTCTGCCCTGGATTGACCTAAAATCGATCCTAAGGCTGCAGTTGTAGCTTGTGTTGAGAATAAAACAAAATCACCTGAATTTCCTTGAAAATACCTAATCATTAAAACAGAAACCTGTGTTATTTATTGTGACAGAACTATCACTAGGACACCAAGGGTCTGTGACAGACCTTGCTTGTAATACATTGCCAGACATATCCTTCTCAGATTTTTTTTTTTTTTTTTAAATGCTGCTTAGATAATTTAAGGAAGAGACTAGTTAATTCTTTTCTATCTGGGATAGAAAAACTCTGTCACACCAAAACTCTTTGAAGACCCATAGAGGCTCTTCCAACTGCAGTCCAAAGTGGCCTGGAAGGGGAAGACCTCCAGAAAGTTTTAGAGCAGGAGCCCCATGATTGCATTACAGCATGGTCTCATTTTTTGTTTTGGAGCCGTGTTTTCTTTCTTCTTCTTCTTTTTTTTTTTTTTGGTTTTTTTTTTTTGTTCTGTTTTTTCCCCTTAGTTATTCCTCTTGCAGAAAAGTCACAGAAAAGGAAAGAAAAGAAGAAACCTTAACAGCAGCCTCCCCTGCCCCAACTCCACAGAGCCATCTCACCAGATAAAGCACAGTCCTGGAAGGATTCTGAGCACTTCTGCCAGAAGCATTTGAAAAAACATTCGGGCTCCTGCAGAACAGGGCACCATTTTTGAAAAGGTCTCTGCACTGAGAAAGACAATTGATTTTCTTCTTTTGGCCTCTTCCCCATGCAGCAGTGTTTTATAAAGGCAGAGAAACAGAGAAAAGGATCCAAAAGGGAGCGTTAAATATTTCACTTTCCTGTAAGCTGGAAAAATCAAACGTGACACCTCTCACCATCCAGAAGGTTGCTTCTGGCTCTCTCTTCTTCTGTTGGGTTTGGGTTACATCTCATGTTAAAAGGTTTGGGGCAAGGAGTGGGTGAAATTAGAGGAAAATTCGATCTGGAGGCAAACTTTAACAAATACTGAGGAGGGAGTTTGGTCTTATAGCTGGAATATAATGCTGTGCTTGCACTAGTGATTTTTCAGGTGGTGGGTTCCTCACTGAATTCTGGGATCCCAAAGTAGAAGGTATCCAAAGGTATTGCAAGGCATTAGGGAATCACACAGAGCTGTTAAAAAAATGGGATTTGTCAGTCCTCTTTAAGTCTGCCTCTTTCCAGCTCTGTGTGTCTGCAGGGGAAGGTGGGAAGCAGGTACAATGTGGAGGTGTTTTCTGCCCTTAAGATGTTGCCACATTTCCTGTGAGGACTTTGGCAGATGTTTCTGCAGACTCTGTACTGTGAGAACAGGCTCTGCTTCCTCTTTGCTTTATGCCAGCAACAGACTCTTGTTTGGCTGAAGCTAAACTTTTTATGACTGGTAATTGTTGGATGGAGAAGTTGGAGAGGTAAGAAGGATGAAAATGTGGGCTCCTGCTACCAGCCTGCATTTGTTTTGCTGTGAGAGGCCTGAGCAAATGGAGTTGGCTAATTTGGCGTCAGGAATCTGTTGATACAGTTATGTGCATCCTTGGGCCTATGCTTTACATCTTATGTTTAGTCCTCTGCACACTTCTATAACTAATGTAAACATAAATATATTTTAAATATGTCCCCGTTCACCTAGACGTACCTGAGTCCAGCTCTCAGTCTGAAATCCAGACATAACCATGTCTTAAGTATTCAATTTCAGTACAAGACTTCCACAATGGTTTGACAAGATCATACAGCAGCACTCTAGAAGAACCCTACAAGATCAGTGAGTAGGACTTACTTTATATATACATATTTTTTAAATTGATACATTAAATATTCTTCTTTTTATCACTGCATTCTATTTTAGACTGTATCTTAACGCTGACTTCATTATAAACTGTGTTTAAGCACTATATGATGGGACACGTCTGTTCACAGTTGCAAATGGCCACTGGAGGTTTTTCAGGTCTCTATGAAGAAGCTGCCCTGCTGTTGCTGTTCATGTCATTGCCACTGTTTTTTTATGGCAGGAAAGTCAAAAAACAAAAGCTGGGCCTTCATTTGCCCTTTTTACCATGTGGGTCCATGTGAATGTGTATCTGTGGGGATGGGAGCTGCCTCTGCATGGCGTAGACTGACAGAGGAGCTTTTAGCTGGAATCACAAGGTTGTGAAACGCTCAATGCCTTGACCTGTAACATGCGACTGTAAATTCCACTGCTCTTGTTATGTTTTCCAGGGGTCATGGTCTTTAGCAGTTTACTTAGTGGAGGAGGAGGAAAGAAGCCCTTTGTATTGTTGAGCAACGGACTAGAGTTTGCCTTGTCCTGGCAGCTGATGCTGACACAGGGCTGTTCTTCAGGTGCTGCTTTGATGGACAGTGCCCCCGACACCCAGCAAGCAGCAGGGGTGGTGGCAGCCTCCACTTACCTGGCTTTGGTTAAAGAAAAACCTGTGGACTCTGCCCAAGAGGGGCCCAGCACTGCCTTTCTGGTGTTCTCATTGCATTTCAGAGAGAGGCTGAGCTTTGCTCCAGACTAATTTCCTGCAGTGGCCTGCTGAAGTGAACTTCAGCTGTGATGCAGTGCATGCACAAGTGGGCACTTGTGGTGACAGGTTTGCATCAGTACGAAATCCAGCAGCAGATTAAGTGAGGCTGGAGTCCCAGGGCTGCAGACCTTCAGCATCTCTGGATGGGGGAGGAGGAGACGCTGCTTTATTGTGCTGTGAACTGTCTTTGTACAGCAAAGCAACCTGGCACTGTGTGATCTCAGTGAGTCATGGCTCCCTGTCTCTGCCTGGCATGTTCCACATCCCTGGTTATTTTGGTGTTCAGGGACACCACAGCGCTGAGGTAAGTACTTTGAGTCACATTCCCAAAGGTGTTGCCAGCTCCTCTTTGTTTGGCTGGTGCCAGAACAAGCCTGAACTCAGTGTTCCCAGTACTGGTAAAAATAGCACCAGGATGCACCAAGTGTCCCTGGCACAGCCAGGACTGAAACTCCTGGGCTGGTCAGAGCTCCATCTGTGGCAGAGAGCAGCCCACACCCAGTTTGCACTTCGCAGCACTGTGGTTGAGAGGAGAAGAGGGTTCAGATTTGCTATGGTGAAAACTCCAGGGCTTTTCATGCAAACAATTCACTCTGTTGCCTCAAAAAATACTATGTCTTCTGGCAACAGAAGGAACTGTAGCAGAGCCCAAAGTGACTGCTGGCAGCACTTGTTGCTTTGTGACACCTGGGCTAGGAAATACATTGTGTGAAACTGAATTCCGTTCGGATGCGAGGAAGTGGGAGAGTATCCTGAGCACAGCCAGATGTGACCCCCAACCCTGCTCGTGCAGTAATCCACATACACATCTCACAGATTTGCTGTCAGGTCCTGATCCTGAAAAGAAGTCAGTCAGTGTACTGCTGTAAGTTTGAGATATAAAGGACTTCAGCTGTTTGTTTTGGTTTGATTTTTTTGGTTGGTTGGTTTTTAACTATTTGGTTTTTAATGGTTTTTTCCCCCAGAATCGGATATTCTTGCTGTGTTAGCCTTTCACCAGAAAGTTAAGGTCAAACATGCTGCCTACTAGATTTCTTCAAGGCTCAAAACACTGATAAGATGAAGGGTTTGCGTGCTTACAATTCACATGGAGAGTTGAAGTAAAAAAAGAAAATTTTTCATGCAAATATAGGAAAACACTCCACCATTCTCGTATCTTTTTCTGTGTCTTTAACTGCACATCTTTCCACCTTTTTAATTTTAAAGCTCATGTGTGTTAAGCCTAGAATTTCCTGTGGCTAAAAGGAATGGGGTCTGATTGATCATAATAAGGGACAGTCTAAATGAAGTGCTTGGACTTGCCCCGGGCATTTCTATCTGCAGGTGCTGGGAGCCCTTGCCAATGCGAATGACTTTTTGGAACACAAGTGATTATTTACTGCCGAACCAAGCCAAAGGCTGTGCTTCTCCTTGCAGCTCACAGCCCTTGGCCTCCAACAGGAAATGTATTTAGTCTTCAAATCCCTCTCTGACCAAAAAGAAATTCCAGCAAAACAGCAATAAACATTCAGAGAGTCTCCTCTACTGTAGGAAAAAACCCTCATGAGCTTGGGTTTAAAATGAAATATCCTGTGATTAATCTATTCTAGGACTGGGTTGGGGTCAGTTTGTTGCGTGTGGGAGTCAGCAAGATGACCTGGGAGAAGCTTTCCCCAGTTTGTTGTGTGGGGGAGTCAGCAAGATGACCTGGGAGAAGCTTTCCCCACCCTATTTGCCACCCACCCTACTTTTACAAACTCAAAAAATCACCAACATGATGTTTTCAAACAAAGATTGCAAAAGGGTTCTCTGTTTGATCCTCCTCTTCTCAGTTTGTCATTGATTTCCCCATCAAAATAGTTTGTGCAACGAATCCCAGCTGTATTGCTGGCACTTTACTAGCCAGCAAATACAATCCAAATGTTAATTCTTTGGAGCTGAGAGCTCTGTGCCAAGAAATGAATAATCTGTGCAAGGCTAAACAAACAGTTTATTGACGGGGTGGGGTGGGGTGCAGGTGGGGGGTGTCTGGGCTCAGAAGCAGGCAAGCCCGACCAGAAGGACATCAAAGCTGCTTCTGTCAGAAGACTCGGTCACATGTGATTTGTTTTCCCTTGCTGCTAATTCAGTTATGTGTTAAACTACCAATATTCCCAGGCAAAGTGCGAGAGATTTGCAGCCCTAACACAGCAGGCAGGAAAAGCAGATGTTTGCACCCTGCTCATCCCAGCTTGCCCTCTTCGGATTTTTTGGATGTAGGAGTGCGATGGGCACACTCAGACTGAGAGATCCAGCAAACAAGCACTGGCTACATTTGTCTCTGCTTTATAAATGGGGCACATGAGCCAATTTGGAAGTTAACAGTGGCATTTTTCTGGCAGCTGATGGGAGTGTGGCAGGGCTATTTTAATGAGATTTAAACCAATAGATTTCAATTACCTTGTTAAATCTTTGCACCTTCTGCCTTTTTCTCCCACATTATCCAGGAGGTCGAGACCAGAAGTAGGATTAGAGCCTAAATCCCTTGAGTCCCAACCCAGCAACAGTGCAGACCACTCATTGCAAATGCTACTGGACCCTGACCTCAGCTATGTGCTGTAGTAATCCACTTTGCAAATTTTGGGCCAAAGCCAGGGCAGGATCCTAGGGATGCTGCCCAGCCATGTCTCTTCCAGCCTGCTGCAATGCTACAGCATGCTGTGTGGACTTTTTCTGGGGGGAAAGAAGGACTGGATTGCACTTGAAATCCAAACCCCGTGTAAAATATGCAGACAGAAATTTGAGTCTTAATTTTAAAAATAAAAGGTCCACTGAAATTTACAAGAGCCACATGCTGGGGAAATTATAAGAACAGGTCTCAGCTTCTTATTCTGCTTCTCAGATGCACTGACAGAGCAGGTATCTCCACTTTTCCATTCCTTCCCACCCAGTGGCAATGTCCCTGCTGGAAAGAATAATCTTGCAGACAGACTTGCCCAGGCTGCAGCTCGGAGGAGATGGAGGGATTCCCTGGCCACGCTCAACACCCATCATCACACAGACAGGGGAAGGTGAGGGCCTGCAGCATGATGGTTTAATAAGTAAAAGGCAAGAAGTCACAGGTGAGGGTGTTGTGATGACAGGTTATGGAATCGCATGCACAAGCAGTTAAATCTGTCGGGGGTTAATCTAACTCAGGTACTGATGTGGGCATTTAGATAGCGGATAACTCATGCTGTCATTAACCTGTCAGCATTACAGCAGGAAGATTATATCTTAACAAGTATATATTGATCTGGAAAAGGACGTGTGAGGCATGACCAAGATTTTTGTATACTGTCTTTTACCACCTCCTTTTCCACTGATCAAAGATGTTTAATGTGTGTGGTCAGTGCAAAGAAAGCCATGTTTCCCCCTAGGCTGGGGAGATGTTCCTCTTTGTCCTCTTCCCATTAACTCGGGTGCAATCTAAATATCTGGTTACTTACACAGCCCCTTCCTTTTCATGCTGATGTAGCAGTGAGGATGAGGTTGTTTCTGTAGGGTGACCACAGCCTTTTGCAGAGAGATTTGCACTCACTGTGTGTGTGCTGTGAGCTGCTCCTCTGCGGGACAGCTCTGAACTGGAAGCTGAATGTGTAACACAGGACTTGACTGGAGCTGGTGAGTCTGTTCTCAGCAGGTGTTACTGGCTCAGAGGCTGCTGTGTGATGAAGGAGATCCCCAGCTTTTGGAGCAGAATTGGTTCCTCCAGGCATTCAGGTCTTGGGAGAAGTTTGCCAAGGTGAACTGCCTAGAGATGCATTCCAACATCTGTTTTATTCCACAACACACCAGAAAATGACAGTTTATGGCCTTCACTGGGGAGAGGCTGAGCAGCAGTGTGCACGACATGAGGAGAAAACAAGAGTTACAGCCATAAATATCTTCATATTTAAGTGCTCCAAAAAGCTAAAATTAGACCATTGCACTGGCAATTCCACCTAGGGTAAATGGTCTTTTAAAGGCAACAGCATTCTTCTGATGACATAGAATGTCCATTCCTAACAGTTCCCAAACTGGGGCAGGTGGGCTAGAAACGGTCCCCAAAACCATGGCACAGCTGTGTGCAGTGCTTTCGGATGGCTACCCGAGGGCAGGACCATGTGCCAGTCCATGGAAGAGTTGGGCAGTTGGAAGATCCACAAGGACTCTCAGTGTAGGAATGAGCCACACTTACCAGCAGGACAGCATGTCCCATTAACGAGTGACATCAGGATTTCTGACTGTGTAGTGGCATCAGCTAAATATAGGATTTCCCCCCGGCCCACATCATGTGGATTGGCAAACATCCCAAAGAAAAGTATTGCAGTATGAAATCAACAAAATTCCCTAACATTGGCAAAGAAATGATGGTATTAGCATTTCTTACACTGGGCAGAAAACTACATTTCTGTGAGCTGTGCTGATGAAACTTTGAAAGGCAGGTAAGCTTTTCTTTCTCCTGGTTCCCTTGCTTTGGGGATGGAGACAAGAATCTAGTTGAGTTCAGACGAATGTTCTTTGTTTATTGCTTATGTGAGAAAACAAAGGTAACTGGTAGAGGAGATATTCTCTGGGGGCTCTGCATGGGCTGTTGCCCTCCAGACCTGCTCCTGGCAGGGACAAGTCATGGAAAAGCAGAGGAAGCAGTTGTGCTTCCTTTCCCTGTGCTCACCCCAAAGCACTGCGTGAGATGTGAGCAGCATTAAAACACTTCCCTCTTTCATTTTCCTGTGAGTGTCCACTCAGCATAACCTTGTGCTTCCAGGGTCTGAACTGGAGATACCTGGGGAAATATGAGAGGCCAAAAAGTCTCTCAAGAAGTGTCTAATTTGACATGCAAATGTTGACAGTGTTTAGACAAATCCTTGCTCAAAATCTCTTGAGAACAATTTGTTTTCAATACTGCAGCGGAAACAGGCAGCTCTTGGATAAGAAGAAGGTGGAAGTTCAATGGACACGTGTGGCTGGTCCTAAATCCTCCTGTCTCAGATTGGGAGTCTCTACCATCTGTTGGCAGCCAGGTTCTGAAGAGCTGATGGATGTGTGCAGGGTGATGGATGTGAGCACACAGGCATGTGGGTGCACACACTGTTCGAGTGCTCATAAAAGGTGCCTGCATTTTATTTATTCAAGCTGATCCACAGTTCTGGGCAGATGACAAAATGGCTCTTCTTCTCCCCTTAAACACAACCACAAACTAGGGCTTAACATTAAGAGCAGAGCAAAAAGTTCGCTGACTTGTGTGTCTGTGCATGACACCCTTGGAGAAACCTCCCCAAGCTTCCAGCTAACCCAGCCCTTGTGAGGAGGCAGCACTGCCTTCCTGGGGTTGTACAGTCATAGCTATTCCTTGTGCACTGGCCACACAATGATTTAACACAAAAAAACCATAAATGGAAAGGGGAATAGAAACCAGCGTTCTCAACAAAAATATAATAATATGCTAAGGCAAGGCTCTTTGTGATGTGCTGTTTGAAAGCAGGCGGGCATTGAGCTGTCGTTCCCAGCCTCCATCATTTGAGGGCACCCTAGCCTTTGATGTTGGCTGCATTTAGCCATGGGAGAGGGGCAGCACCATCCCTGGTCCTGGCAAGGCTGCCTTGCACTGAAATGCTCTCTTCCCTCCAACCCTCCAGGTCAGTGCTGCTGGGACTTGCTTCTTTACTGATGGCAGGAGCATATGCTGGGCTCACAGATCACCAGCCTTATTGGTGTGTTGGGGATTGGAGGTGAATTGCCTAAAGGAGGGATGCACTGGCATGCTAACACTGCTATTGATTAATGCTAATTATCATTTAATTTAACCTCCAATTAGTTTTAATCAATTGTCACATTCTCCCTGAGTATGATTGCGAGGATGATGTACAGTAAGGAGGATAATTGTCTTGAGCTTTTCCTTGCTTGCCAGATGGCTATTTTCGATCCTTTTATTTAGCTTTTAATGGAGCTGGGTGAATAATTTATTTGCCAAATTTAGTTGCTCCCACTGCTGTTGCTGCTTCTTGTGTCTTGGAACTATCTGTAAACATATTTTGGGTCTGATGGTTGGTCCAGAATTTCTCATCATAGAATACTGGTTCTTGGCCTGTACAATGCATTACAGCCATTTGATCCCAAAAAATCAAGCAGGATGGTTTCACTTTAATCAGGCATGCAGTGAAGTCTCATGGCCCTGGCCCCACTGTTGCTGTCAGTCATAACTCTGGGGATCCAGTTTTGTATGAATTTTCTGTACCTGTTTCTTTAAAAAGTGGTCACAGTCATGTTTCTGTCACCCAGAGTGTTTCCCTTCAAAGGGGGAAAGCAGGGAGAAAGAGAAGCTACATCTTTTCATCTGGATCATCATCTCGGGCTCTTGAATTCAGGCTCTAAGCAAACTCCAACTCAACTTCTTCTCCCAAGGGCCCAACTCCTCTCTGTTACAGCATCAGCCCTCTTAACACCCTCCTATGTGGTCTTCCCACTGAAGCTGGAGAGAGTGGTTTTGTCTGAATATTGCCATGACAGCCTGGCCTTTCCATGTTGCATTTGAATGCATGGGTGCAGAATATAATCAGAGGTACTTGTCCAATGCTAATAATAGCTCCATCTGTCCAAGAGAATTACAAAAAATAGCATCAATTCATTGATCACCCGCACTGTTTTTGTGTACATTACTGGTGAAACATCAGGCAGTGTTCCCTGAAGGTCAATAAACTGGGGCAGTTATCCAAAATTACCTTCTGAGATCTCTCTGAAAGCTAAGGGAAAAGTGAGCAGAGCACAGTCCCATCTATTCTTGCCGAGGATAAAAAGCAACTCAACAATACCTCAGGGCATCAAAGACAGCTGATAGATCTAACAATAACATCTTGGAGCCCTGATATTCATCTGTAACCTGGACTGCCCGTGCAGTGCAGTCTCTGTGCTCTACTCTGTCTGTACCCAGACCGACATGGGTCAAGAAAGGCTGAAGCAGTCAGGTACTCAGGGAATTCGCTTCCCTTCACAACTTTCTCATTAACCATGCCCACACTTGTAGAACAGAAACAACACAGCCCCCTCGCCAGCACCCAGCAATAGCTTGTTTGGGCACCATCTCTGCACTTTCCAGAGGTATCTTCCACCCCCCCTGCCACAGATTCAGAGGGGGCAGTTTCTTCCCCCCTGCCCTGCCACCAGGTATCAGCGATGCTGATCAAAGGCTGTGGTGGACAATGCAGGTTCATTTCAGCTGGTGGGCAGGTCACATCCCTGCCACCAGTGCCACTGCCCGTCTTTGAGCCTCTGCCGTGACCTGAAGAGAGGCAGTGGCAGTGTGGGAAAGTGGATGTGGCCATGGCCCCTCTGGCCAGGCTCTCCACATGGGCACCCGGCCTCCAGGGCATTTCCTTCCTTCTCTTCCCTACAGAAGACAGGAAGAACTTCATTGCTGGAGTACTCAGAACCTCTCTTGAAACAGAAATCAGAAGGGACTCAGGTGCTTTGTAGGAAACATACAGTTCATCCCAGAAATATGTCCTGACTTCTAATTTTTTTAAAAAAAGTTTTATTTTAGAAAATAAAAGATCAGTTTATGTGTACAGCTGAGCTCTTCTTCCTCTTACCCAGCCCATTCCATCCCCAATGGATCAAGATATGTGGGCTCACATGTCCCAGGCAGATAGTTATGTCTTGGTTCAGGGTTATTTTATTATAACCATTTCAGTTACAGGAGAACTTTAGTGAAAAATAAAACTATGGTAAAGCAAATCCACTGCTCCATCGAAACGAAAGCTGACCCCTCGCTCACCTTTGTGCATGGCTTGGATAACAAACCCATTGTAAGATTAAAATGAAAAAAGAAGTAAAGCCAAAACTTGTTTTGTTCGTATAAACATAGAACTTTCGATTTACTTTTCACAGAGCTTTGACTGGGCAACAGAAGAAATGTGAGCTATGTCACAATGTTCCCTTGGCATAACATGGTGCTTTCAGTCTCATTATTATTGCATTATATGTAGCACATCTGTTACTGGTCAGGAGCCAAACTATTTAATTCTATTAGATACATCTATACAGCTAAGTGATAATCTACACCAGGTTTATGGAACAAGCACTTAATTCTTGGCAGGGAGCAGCTCAAGACTTGATACAAGAGCAACAGAATATATGCAGTGTAGTTGTAGATCAGTGTCAGAAACTGGCCAGAAATCATTTCTACATTCTTCAGCATGCAGGCATTCCAGTGTGGGAAACTATTCATTCAATTTATTGTTCTAACATCTGTAAGTTATTGGGTGAGGGGGAGGGGAGAGGGAGAAGAGGAAAATGCTCAGAGGGAAAAACGTTTACCTAACAAAATACTAACTCTTTCAGGGGGTTTCATGTCAGCACTCTGTAAATAATAGGAGCATTTTAATGCACATATGGTAGTATTTACTTTGTGGAGAGGTACACAGAATCCTGTCTTGCTCAGAAAGTTTTGTGTCCCTATTCTGCTCAGGCATATAGTTTTTGCTGAACATATTTTGTCTTAATCCATCTTTTATCTTGCTGAACACAACTACCAAAAGCTAAGTCATGTTGCATCACCTGTGCTCACAAGCACCCCTGGAGCAGGCTGAACACTGGGATATGGGGTTGAAAGAAAGAGATCAGCTCCTCAGCTCTGCTTCTCTTGAAGGGCACAACGCAGCTCCAACATTTGCTGGCTGGCAGTTTGCATCCTGGTGCTTTTTCCCTCCCCTCTCTGCAAGACCCTTCCAAACTTGGGGAGGAAGAAGCCCCAAGCCATGTGTCCTTCCCAGAAACAAGTAAACATGGTTTTAACCCATTTTGGAGGGGAGGAGGAAGGGCACTGGGAGGTGATGGCTTGCTCAGGGTTGCACAGGATGTCTGCAGCAGAGTGGAACAGCAGCCAACTCTGAACAGTCAACAGTTCCTTTACCTTTATCCACCAGACCATCCTTCCTTCCTCTATGCTGAAGAGCTGAAACAATCCTGAAAAGAAAAAAAGAAAAAAAGAAGAAAAAAAAAAGACTAAAAAGAAAGATAAGGTTTCCACCTGCAGACATTTCTGACCTTCCACTGACAGGGCTTTTCTTTTCCTTTCCTCCTTCCCCCTATCCATTTTTTGGTCTCTCAGCAGAATTAATTGGATCTACTTCTCAAGGAAGTGATGTCAGGAGACCTGGGTGTTCCAGGAATAGTTATTTCCATATGATTTGAGCAGGTTCTTACATACTGTGACACATACATTGTAATTTAAACAGATTTGGTTCTTCAGACTGAAGGCCATTTATCAGAGCCTCCAGCTGGAGAGGAATTAGTTTCCTCATGGCCTTTGGGGAGCAGCAGCATCCTTAACTCTCTGTTGTCTGCTCCAATGCCTGGTGTCCGAAATTTCCCTGAACTGTCTCATCCTGAGCCTGACCCTACCCAGGTAAGAACATCCCTTGATTTCAAAGGTGCTGTGCTGTGGGTGAACGTGGCTGAGCTCCACTGCACATTGCAGGCAGCAGACTGGTAATACCAGTGAAATCATTCCTGGCCATCACTGGTGGTGCTTGAGTTCTTACAAGAAAAACCCAGTCCTTGCACCTGAATTTACAAGCTGAATGCTGGAGGATAAAAACAAGGCATGGATGAAGGCAAAAGGCTGTAATGCTGTACTATATTTAGGCTGTGAGCTTTGGAGACAAGTGCTGCCTTTCTCTTTCCCGTGGAGTTGTACAGCACCTAATACAGTAGGGTTCTGGCTCCTGACAGATGTCTGATGTGCAACTGTAGTGCCAAAATAATATCATTAAATACAAGTAACAACATCATGAGGTAATAAATAGTTATAAAACCTTGGAGCAAGGCCAAGTAGAAGGGTCTTCAAAGGGTGTGCTGCCCCCTGCTACTCTTGGTCCTGAATTGTTAGGGTCTTCAACCCTAAATGAAATGGAGAGGTGTCAAGGAAGCACAACTCTTGCTTAGTGTGTGGTCACAGCAGCTGGGACAGAATGAGGATGGAGAAAGGTCTGGGCATTGCTGAGCCCCTACATCTTCCCCTCCTGCCCAGTACAATGTCCTTTTGACCATCCAGGGCAGTGCCAGGTCTTGTCACCAGTTCGGAGGCTTTCAGAGGTAATTTTAAAATCCTCTCATGATTCAGCGTTATACTTGCATTTCCCAAGCACTGCTCATGTCAGGGGTGCCAAAAGCAAAGCCAGTGACTGGCTGAGGCTTATTAGGTCTCAAACACAACCCTGACCTGTTTTCTCACTTTAGTTGAAGGCCTTGGGCAGGGCCACTCAGGAGGAACTGGTCGCTGCTGACAACAGCAGTTTGTACTGCATTTGTCAACACATCGACTTGTAAAAGTTAATTTCCCAGCACGTGCGTTTCTGTCCATTTAGCAAATAACTCACACCCCCACATGGCCTGGTGACACTCTTCAGGGGCTGAGTGAAGGAAGGAGTCGCTGCTGGCTGAACCTCTGACTTCCAGCCAGGTTCTTCCAGGTGAGCTTCACTCTCTGTGGAGCAGGGAGCAGAACAGACACATCCTTTGTATTGACAAGCCTGGTCCCACCACTGACTCTCTGAGTCACTGTGGGGGAGGATTTATGAGGACTTCAGACACTTTCTTGAAAATGGGGAAATTAAAAAGGCCAAATTCAAATGGTAAGAAAAGTCACATGTGTTTTTTACTGTTTATTTGCCATTAGCTTTGTTAATTGCTCCAGAGTGCTGTATGTTGTGACAGTGTTCCCTGGAGTTACTGCTGCCTCTGCTGAACGTATATACTGATATCCAGAGGTTTAGAGCAGCAGATCTGGCATCACACAATTAGCAGTAGTAGCAAAACTCACCTTCCAAACACTGAAGGCATTGCCAGTTACCCCACTAGAATCACCCTGTGCTTTCACAACACTATTTCTCTTCTTTCTGCTTACAGCTCTTCAATTATACCAATGAAGCATCCCGACATTGTGCTGCAAGATGGCTTTTTGCACTTGGAAACTTTAAGCTTTCCAAAATAAAGGATTTTTCAAAATTTTTATTTTTCTGGTTTTTGGGTCACTTTGGATTGGTTTGATTTTTGTCCCTTTCATGAAACCTGGTGAGATGTTCTTAGCACAGGCATTGCTTACTAAAGTGAGGTGATTTCTGCAGGCTGGGAAAATCTTACATTTATTACAAAAAATAATATCTACTATGCCCTAAAAGCCTGTTTACCATTTTAAAACTACTGATGTGATAACACCAATTCCTGATGTTGGGCCTCAAAGAAAGGGCTCTCATCCACCCTTCTGTGCAATCTTCCTTTTGCATGTTATTTGCATATAAACTTGACAGGCAACAGTCATTCTTACAAAGTGTTGGCACAGAAAAATATTTTGTCTACTATTTTCTTGCCTTAGTCCAGAGCAGAGGACCCAGGACATGATCTCAGAACACTATTGCAAAAAGGATGAGTAACAGGTATTTCATTCCAAGGGCTGCTCATTAGGTATTTTTTCTTGCTCTCTTCCCATGAGAGAGAAAATTTTGTAAATGTAAAACCTCAATGGGAGTAGTTTGCTGTGATTTAGATTAAGCCTGGAAAACAGATGGGGGTTCTAGGATACAGTTATTTCACCTAGCAGAGCACAGTGTATTTCTGGAGCCATAGCTGGGTGAAGCCTTGGCTTTGATGCCATCACAAATCCACCTTTGGAAAAGTGAGGTGTTTGTGTCACCCACTGTGATCAGCTACAATCCTCTGGGACCATTGTAGGAGTACAGCCCTGTGAGAAACATTCATTTGTCCATTACAAATAACAGGATTCAATTCCCCTCTGTAAAATCAGCATGAGACTGTAGGAAGCATCAGGACAGGAAAAGCCAAGCAGAACAGCCCCTGAGGCTTGTGCAGATCTGCTGACAGTTCACGCTGCTTGCTGCTAGTGAGACCACATTGGTCATGGTGTTGGACAAGGTTTGGAGAGGTCTGAGTTAATTTCTGGTTTTCCATAATGCTTCTGTGCCCTAATTCCCCACTTCTGAAAGCAAACGTGGTAGGGGAATACATATCCTTCTTGAATGTTGTGAGGGATATGGCCCTATAAATCCCACACAGTTATAGATTCAGTCACACTGCACTGTTTTTAGAGCCTACAAGTTCTCCACATGCAGTATAAAATAACCATTAAATCATCTGTAATGAAGCCAACTTCACTGTAATTCTATAAGGCGTGGATTGAGGACATGTAACTGACAGAACTGGTTAGAAAATGTGGGAAACTTTTCAAGGGAGAATTAAAAATACCCTTTGCATTTATTTTTTTCTAAATGTACTTGTTTGCTTTTAGTTAAGTGAACTTATCCTTCCTCCTTTAAGCAGCCTTAAGTCTCTCCTTCCTTCCTCTTTCTCATTTTTTTTCATTAGAAAGAGTGAAGAAAGGAAAGAAGGGAATGAAAACCAATAGGGAAAAGTAAAAATCTGAAAATCTTCAAACCTTGCTGGTTATTTTTTGAGATCATTGGGCTGGGGCTTTTCTTGTTTGTTTATTTCGAAAATGAATATTTATATAAATGCCAGAAATTTCTGTTTCATTAAATGGGTTGTTTGCCACTGGAAAGTATGGCTGAATTGAAGAGGCCAAGGCCTTGTCTTCTCCATTGCAGCTGTGGAAACTGGAGTGAGACACTGGAGTGGTGACCCTGAGACCACGTGAAGGGGGTCAGCGTCAGAAAAAATATTTAGACCACAGGAATCCCTGGGTCCTCCCCAGGTCCAGACCATCGCTGCTCACAAGGCAGCTACGTGAGGTCTTCTACTGCAGCACAACCATGCTGTTCACAAGGAAAGCCTAGGGGGTTTCCCTCTCCCCCTCCTCACAAAAAAAGTGCCCCTACATCTCAAGATTACTTTTCAGAGCCCCTTCTGCAGCAGAGTGGTGAGGGAGCACCCCAGCACGGGTTTTGGTGATGGGTGCAGAGGCAGGATGCTGGTGCTGGGGACAGGTGGCACGTGGGGGACAGGGGACTGGCGTGGGGCACAGCCAGGAACGTGGCGAAGGACCGTGCGCAGAGATCTACAGATGCCTGAATTAATTGCCTGCTGTTTACAGCTTGGGTTTATTGCTCAGCTTTTAATTAACTGTTTCCGGATTTAATCTCACAAATGTTCTGTCTTCGTCCTTGTTTAATCCGGCAGTCTAATGGCACGCTGATTTATGCAGATCAATACTGTTTACAAACATGAAAGCTGCTGGTCGCTGTTTGAACTTTAGGCGTGATGGCATTGGTTATCAATAGCTGAAGCAGCCTCAGCAGGTGGCGTGTCAATATGCAGCCAGTCAATATGCATGCAGCGGCCAAGATTAAAACTTTTTTTAGCAGGAGTGGGAGGGAGCTGCCTAAACTCCTCATCATATTCATATAGGGAGGATTTACTACCCGCTCCCTCCCCTGCTTTCTTTTATTCGTTTGCAGCCATCTGAATGCAGCGCTAATGAGAATAATCAGGTTATTTGAGAACATAGGTGGTGGTGGGGAAAATAACTGTTCCCACAATTTGCTTCTAACTCTCACTCTCCCTGAGCCAGCTCACCTGCAAAGGTGTTTCTCCTCTACTAAACTATTTTAAGTAGCAGCAAGGGAGACCTGGCTTGGTCTCTGCACCTAGTTCACCTTTGATTTAAATGGAAATTAATGAAGGTATTGGATTATTTTCAATTTACTCTATTGACTTCAGTAGGCATGGAAGAACCGTTCAGCAATGTTCCCCCGAAAACAAAGAATGAAAACCCAATGGCTGGCAATTTTTGGTGAGGGGATGCATGGAGAGAGCAGCTGTTGATGTGAACCTGCTTCTGCAGCCTTGTATCTCCTTGGACCTGTTCTTCTGCTTGTACCTTGGGCAGCTGTTGGCAAAATTATCAAGGGAAAAAAGGTGTTTGCCAGCTGAGTTGCACAGGTTTGAATAACACAGTCTGAACTCTTAAGGGACTGACACATGGTTATCTGGCTGCTCTCATCTCTGTTAAAGTCAGTGGCCCTGTTTTGAACAGGCCGGGTTAATCATGTGCAAACCTCTGAAAAAGCAGACTGAAGTTACACAGTCACTAAGTCAGGGCTAGTGGCAGCTTTCCTCAGGAAGAGTTATAGGCATAAACATGGAACACAGAGCCTCGGCATGATTTTATGTGATAACACCTTAACCTACCAAGGCAAATGAGATCAGGCTTGCCTGTGCCTACTCTTTATTTGTGAAGTATTCCCAACACCAGCTGCATTCAGGGGCCAAGGCCCTGCTGTGCTGGGGATGGTACAAGCAATGCTAATTGCATGTTTGCCATAAACACAGCTCTTACACAGTTGTTACACCTTTCATAAATACATTTCTAATAATCAGCAGACAATAGCACGGGCAAGCCAGAAGCATAACACAAAGCGTAAGAATAAATTGCATTTAATTACAAGGAGAATCTAATTAAGCCTGATTTTCTTAGACCAGTGTTAGACTGGAAGTAACTTCATACACATTAATAGAGTTGTAACAAATGTGACCCGTGGTATAATGACAGAGACTACTCAGGGGTGGATTGTCAGATTGATGCACGGCATGACATGAACACCATCCCCTAATTTCAAAGGTGTGGAATAGATCATTTCTATGCAGAACGTAAGGGCTCCGATCCCCTCGTTAGCTTTGTGCCTTGGCTTTTTGCTTTTGGCCATTTGCAGCATTTTCCAACATTTTCCAGTCTGTTCTAATATTCATTGTCAATTAAGTAGCCAGGAACAAGCTTCTTGGGGCAATAGCCACAGTGTTTGTGCTGGGGTCCCGTGGCTTCCTCGGATCGAACACCCTCCACAGCCTCCCAGGAAGGTATTTTGTTCTCTGGGTTCAGAGGCAATGCCATGATGGTTTAATTTTGGCTCTTCCCAAATGATTCACAAAAGGGAGAAAATAGGACATCAGGAAGTGGGAAACGTGGCCACATTGTGGGAATGCCGGGCCAGCGGCAGGCTCTGCAGAACCAATCTGGATTTCAAAGTGACGCACCCTTGTATACAGGCGGGCTGGTTAGGAGCTGCTGATCTGCTCTGAGCAACTTGTGGCACACTGCAGGCTTTGTAAGGCTGGCAAAGTCGGAGCAGCTAATCAATTCTGCTTTATTCTCCTCACCACAGACCTTCGCCTGCAAAGCACAGCGCCGGTTTTAATAGTGACATCTTGAGCGCCTTTCAGAGCCTGCTTGAAAGCAAATATAGGCCTTTTAATAGGTTATTTTAATGCATTAAACTATGGAGAGGAGGAAGAGAAGGGGGGAAAAAAAATCCCTGGCACATACATCTCTGCAAAAGTTTCAGAGTCTGGAAGAATCTGATCCAGAAACAAAAGCCCTTTGAATCTCTCCCCTTCCCTGCTCCCCCATGCCTGGCTCCCCCTCCCCTTCCTTCCTTCACTTCTCCCTCCTCCTGCTGAGCAGTAACAGTGCCAACTTATCAGATACTTTTAGCTGCCAGCTTCCCAGATACTTTCCTTTGAATGTGACCTGGCAGCAGCTCGCTGCAACTTTTGAACTGCTATGTATGTCATATGCTAAGAAGAAGAAGAAGAAGAAGCTGAAGTATAATGACTACTGGAATACACGATTCAAGACAAAGTCAAAATGCTTTCAGTAGGGAGCGTGAGGCAATTTATTTTAACTCATAAGGCAACTTTGCTATCCGACAGGAAGGGGGGTGGGGAAGCGAGTGGGATAATCGTTGTATTTTATCTTCACCTGAGGGCTCCGAGTCCATTGCCAGCATCCACAAATTGCCCCTCCTGAGAGCCCTCAGGTGCCCATGGGAGTCCAGGGTGAGGACACAGAAGGGAGTGAGGGCATGTCTCTGGCTGGCCAAGGAGGCACCTGGGGCACCATCCAGACCCTTTTCCCAAGGGGGAAAATGGGGAAACTGAGGCAAACTGGCTCGTGCTGCTGCAACAAGTCTGCGCAGGGAGTAAGACCGGGGGGCGACCACCTGGGCTCCCATTTTCTGAGTCAGTGGGATCCCTCTGTTATGTGAAGGAGAAAAAAATACACAGAAATTGAAAATACACATGGAAACAGGCAAACAGCTAAGTTTTCCACATCAGTACTGTCTTGGGGAAAGGCTATTGTAGGAGAAATCATCATTCAATGATAATTAGACCTTCTTTCCTTTTCTGTAGAAATGTATAGATTTTGACATGTCACTTTAAAATTGCACAAACCAGTTATGGAGGGAAGAATCTGACTAAAAAACAAAACAAAACAAGTACCAAGAACAAAAATACCCTCATTTAATTCATTCAGAAGAAATAACTTAGATTTTTGAAACAAGATAAATTTTCTTTTAGGAAGGTGGAAACAAACAGAGAATTTTGCAAGGCTGAGACATGGTGCAAAGCGGTATTGTTTATGAAAAGATGTTTCAAGTGATTGGGCATTAGTTTTTCAACTTTTACCTGGAGGAAAATGGTTGAATTCCCAAGTTTTTTTTCAGAACGGAGTGGATGGAGTTGTCATGGTCTGTGGGGTATTTTGCACAGTGGAAAAGCCGGTTTCTGAACAACTCTAGGTCTAATACTTTTCATTCCTGCAACGCCCAAGATCTTTCTGCCTGTAGCTGCCAGTTGAGGCTGCTAATAAAGAAGGAGTGGGAATGCTGAGACTAGAGAAAGGTGGTTCAAGATGTTCCCTCCAGCTCAAGGTTGTATTGCTCCAGGAAGCCCCCAAGTGCTCCCCAAGCCTCTGCTTAACCCTCCCTGAAACAGGTAGACTAGTAATTGTTATAGAGTTTATTAGTGTCCTTGGCACATTTCAGCAGACGCAGATTAAGACCACCTTGGCCCCAAGGAGTTTGCTGGTACACTGCCACCCTCACCGGGGCTTGGCAGGAGACTTAATACAATAATTTCACAAAGTGCTTTGAGATCAGGGGATGAAAGCTGCTACAGAAGTGCAAAATATAATGATTAATTGCCTTTTCTTGGTGGGAAGTTGCTATCATCTCTTCACTTTCTATGGCTGGCAAACCGGAGGGAGTATTTAACTTTTAAAAAAACCAACATCTTTACAAAGTAACAAATTAAGATGCAAATCTGGAGGGGTTTTTTCCCCTCTTTTTTTTTTTTTTTTTTCCCTCTCTCTCTCTCTCTTTTTCTTTTTGCTAATTGGCAGAAAATTAATGACTGTGTTTCTGACTGAGCAGATGCTCTCGTCAAAAAAGGCAGATTTGGAATTTCTCTAACCCTCCTTTTAAAAACACATCAAGAAGGCAGTAGCATGTGGCAGGTCAGAAATTAAGCGAAGGTAACTGTACAGATTGTAAAGAACACAAAGGAGGTTTTGTGTGTGCATGTGAGTGAGTGACTGAATGAGTGACTGACTGAGTGGAGAGTGCTATTTTTTCCCCCATCGCTCCCTTTTGTTTTAACTTCCTTGTATCGGATTTTATGGGGGTTTTTGTTATTTTGTTGTTGTGGCATTTTTTTTTTAAACCTGTATTCCACTGCAGCTCACAATTAGCAGCCAGGCCTCTGGGACCTAATTAACCAATTCAATTAACAAAAAAAGCATACAAGTCACCCTGACATTTGTCAGCCATTAGGAGGGATGTCAGGCTGGCAGGTTCTACCGACACATTAATGATGATTAGCTCATTTGCAGCTCACTTTTACCCCAGGTGTCCACCTGGAGAGACTGGCACAAAACACTCCGCAGACAGGGAGAGAGGCTGGGGCTGGGAAGAGCTCTACTGCAACTGTGGTGACCCTCAAAGGGAGTTTTGACCTTTCATTGAACGTATAATCAATAAGATTTTTGCCTCAGCTAAGAGAAACTGCTGTCCCCTCATCTGGCTCCTGTGCTTGCTAACCTTCAGAGGAGAGCTCTCCCAAAGAGTCAGGGGACCAGTGCTTGCCCCAGGGGCTGAAAACCCTTGTTTTTCAACTCCTTCAGTGGGAGAGAAGTCTTTATAAACATTTTCCTTGTCGATAGCGCTGTTTGCTTGCTTACCGCAGCAGGGCTCCTTCACTTGGCTGTGGCTGTTCCTCACTTCAAGCCAAGCTCTTTGTTCTCAGGATTGATTAACTACAGTACTCTATATAATATAGGCAGATATTTATATAGACGTCGCTTCCGTTCCTGCCTCTGATCTCCCTTAATTTAACTCCATTTCCCCAGCAGCATTGATTTAATAATAAGTGGCTGATTGTTACGGAAATGAAACCAAGAGAAACACCGGCAAAGATCACTTCCAGGATGGAGAGATGTTTCACCCTTCAGGGATTTTCCTTTTCTTCTCTCAGCACCTGAGAGTAACTTTCTTTTCCTGCCCAGGGTTGACTGGGTCACCTGAGACCACATCTGCCTCTTGCCCTCCAGGGGAGAGCCAGATGTGGCTCCCATGCAGGGCACTGACCACAAGGGCTCCCTTAGGCTGGATGGAGAAAAGGCATTGTTGGGATTTGCTCCACGGGCAGTTCCCTTGCCCTGTGGAAGCTCTGAGGGTGTTTCAGGTGAGTGAAGAAGGGCACAGTGGTGGGAACACACCTCCACCATTGTGCAGGAGTCAGTGACCCCCATGATGGACCCACTGGGATGCTGCTAGCATCCTGCTTCATCCCACCAAGCCTTCCTGCCTTCATCATCCTTCTCCAAGCCAGGAAACCCAGTCCCAGCTGGGTCCTTGTGGTGTTGTGGGACATAAAATGAGAATAAACCACATGCACAGGAGTCACCAGAAGCATCCATGGGGGTTCTTGCAGCTTCCCTCTCATTCAGACATCTCTGACAGTGCTTTTCCTGGAGGAACAGAGTGAATCAGTTTCTTTCTTGTTGCCTCTTTTTCTTGTCCATAGCACTGCTGGCCAGCCTTAGCCAAGAATAAACCACTATCAAGGAACAGATTTCTTCCTTGATTTTGGCATTTTGCAAGTTTCCTGCCCTCAGGGTGAACTCCTCACACGCAGAGGCAGTGACAGCAAAGTGTGAAACCCAGGCACACCACCTCTGAGAGGGGGAGAAAGCCCAGAGAGTAGTTCAAAGGCAATCGGGTGCTTTCCTTAATTTCAATTAAATCCTAACTGCCCCTTCACATCAACTAATCACCGAGGGGCTGATTCAGCTCCTTTTGCAAAACAGGACATGTATCAATAGCCAGAGCTAAACATTCCTTCCTGGAAATCTGCAGTGCACAATAGTAAATACAGAGAACCGGCACTATTCATGTATTAACAATGCAGCGGCAGCAGCCCTTTATTGTCACACACATTGTTAAACCCACAAAGAGCAACTGGTAGGTTAAATCTATTTTAGCTGGGAAAACTTGACAAAAATCCTTGCCACCAAGCATTTGATACTGATCACAGTGTCACATCAGGGAACAGCAAGCTCAAAAGAACAAGTCGTTTTTTTTTATTTCTGAACTTTAGAGGCAACGGCCTCTCCTCTTCGCTGGCTCCCCAGGTCTTAGTCCTCTTAGTAGGAGGTGGGCTTTTTTTTTTTTATTTTTATTTTTCTTCATGCCACTCAATGAGAGCAAATTCACAGGGGTGGGGAGGGGAGGGTAAAAAAAGCAGGAAGCATACAATGCTGTATTGAGGCAACACAGGTGGATGGGAATACGAACACAAGCTTCTTTCTCAAGGGAAATCAAATCCAAACCTCGGGATGGCAGCAAAGGGTGTGGCTTGCGAGGCAGCAGGACCACTGGTGGCAAACAATCACGGCATAAATCAGCTGTCTCATACAGAGACAGCCTACCTAGAGCATCTCTCTGAAATAAACACCTTGGTATTAACACAAAGGGCTAGGCTCAGATGGATCTGTGTGAGTTGCAAACACTACTGTAACCTATTCATTTTTCATTTTTCCTAGGAGTTTTCTGTGCAATGGGACCAGGTGTTTTTCTCCCCTATAACCCACTCCCAACTGAAATTATGCTAAATCTCGCAGCCTCACAGGCAGTCTCCGCAAAGGTCTCTTAAAAAAAAACAACCAAACTCTGGGTCTTGAAAAGGACAAAGCTCCCCTAAAGAAGATGGAAAAAAATTCTTATACAGCACCATTCATCCCCATCACAGGGATCATTGAATACTGCCAGGAAGGTCTGGGGATTCAAGGGGACATCAGTGCTATCCAGCTGGTGGAGTCTATCTGTTGCCCAGTGGAATATTTTTATTTAGATGATGGCAATGAGTGACTCCTTAAAAGGGTAATTCAAAGCTTCCAAAGTAGGATCACACATAGATTTTAAAACCCATGCCTTGATTTTATAGATACACTGAAGATAGCTCTGTAATTGTAGATGTCTTTCGTGTTAAGGTGCTTCTCTTAAATTTTCTAAGTGTACTTTTAACATTCGTGGGAATAAAAGGTCATAGGGAGGATAAAGCCCAGGGCTCTCAACAAAAACCTTCACTATTTTTTATAACTCCCATGTGTGAGAGCAGCAGGGTCAGTAGCGGATAAGAAAGTGGGTATCCTATATTTTCTGGGAAGAGTGGATGACCTTGGGTCCCTGAAAATCCTTCTATGTATATATGGGTGAAGATGGGTTTAGATTAAGGTCTTTGGATGTAAAAGGAACTTGGAAAATGTCAACAGGCAGGATATCGAACTACCCACTGGAGGGCATCATGACTGGTGTGTTGTGCAGGGAAACCTGGAATTAAGGAGTTTACCAGCTAAAACAAACTTCTCATCCCAGAACACTCCAAAAGAATTTTTCAAGCAAGGGGGGAAAGAAAATTCTGGTTCAAAACCAGGGTTGAATTAACCCCAATGCATTAGCCCTGAGACCTGCCCAAGCACCATCTCACTAAGTAATTACATGTTAACACCCTCAGTCAATTCCTTTCCCACCTGCTTCCTTTCTGTTCGCTGCATCGTTCCTGACAGAAGCAATGCAGTTGTGAGAGCACTGTCCCTCTGTCTGTCACATTGCCAGCGTGGGGACACTGTGACAAGACTGGATCCTCCCCCAGGATTCTCCCAAAAGGGCAACCCCGTAGCACATGTCAAACCACACACAAAGTTTCTTGCCTCTTTGCCACCTTTCCTCCTCTGGGTTCACCCTGCTGCATTTATGCTCTGAGGATTTCCAAATTCCTGATAAGCATCACCCAACTTAGCTTGGGTACCCAGCTGCCTTTCAGCTTACCCAGGGACAAGGGTAAACTGCAGCTGCACCTCCATCCCACTGTCAGAGGCTGATGTGGCCCCTATGCCGAGTTTCTTTGTGGTATCATCACTCTGCTGAGAACCTTATGGCTCAATTTTATGGATGAATTTTAAGCCATTGAAAGTCAGCCAGGCAGTGTGGAGAGCCTGTTTGCTCAGCCATAGCAGGAGTATCTGAAAACACTGACATCTTGTGACAGTTTGGAGTGAGATGACAACAGCAAAGAGCTGCAGAGCTGGCGGGGTGTCCATGCCTCTTTAAGGACTGGAGATTTTAAAGAAGCTTTAACATTTATTGCCATTTTTCATATGTGGGCTGCACCACAGCCCATTTGGGGGCCCTGCTGCTGCCAGTATGAGCAGGTTCACACGGTCATTGCAGGCATTTAAGCCCTGAGTTTCTGCCCACCTTGCTGCTGATCCACACTGTTACCCTTCAAACAAAGGTTTGACAGTCTAAAGCTTGAGATAATAGCCCTGATGTGGGGACAGTCCCACTACCACCCTCTCCTGCAACCTACAACCTCTCCTGTTTCCCAGAGGCCCCTTCCTATCCAGTGATGACCCCCAGGACTTTGGGGCACACCCTGCAGTGCCGCACACACTCACAGGCACCTGCAGGAGCAGGGCACTGACCCCTGCCCAAACTCTGCACAGAGCACGGCAGCAGCCCCATGGCCATAAAACACTTTGTGTTGCAGAAAGCTGTGTTTAGCCTCTTGAAGACCACCAGTGCAGGGAACATCTGCCTGATGCTGCCAGTGGGACAGGAGTGAAGCAAGGCTGTGGGGTGGGTTGCTGCATGCTCACCTAAATATTCATCACAACTCAAAGGCCAACTGAGCGACTGCCCTCCCAACCAAACCAGAGGGAAAGGTGCTGTCAGAGAAGCCACACCAAGTCCCTGGTCTGGACCAAGCCATCAGCTTCTCCAAGACTTCAATCTTGTGTTTAGGTCTTTGATTTTTCTTGTATGCTGTTTATTTATGAAAAATAAGTATTTGTAAGCCTAGTCAGTTATACTGAGGTGGCCCTTTCTACCCCAGCCAGATTTTCCTTCCCCATGGGAGAAGTTAAATCTCAATACACCTGGGAGCTGCCAACATCAAATGTTTAAATTTCAGAATCAGGAGATTTGTTTTAAAATCATAAGATGAAAAATAAAATGGAGGTGTTTATTTACTTAGCTCTTTGCTTAGGTCTTTTGAGGAGTGAGTATCATGTTTTCAAATTTTACTGGCAACCACTGTGAATGTTTTCTGTTTTTTTAAAAGAAATGTCAAGATTTTCATATATTCACGTGACTCCTGGAGCTGGCAATTTAAGGAAAATTATCCAGGACTCAAGATAAAACTGTGAAAGCTGGTATTGTTGGGACTCGATTTGAAAGCTCTTTCGTAACTTAGCTACATAGAAGAAAAGCAATAAAAATAATATGACTATAAGACATAATTTATTCCCAATTTAGCAGCTATATAAATGCTATTAAATGTAGGAATCTTACCTAATTAGTTCCATTCCTTTTCATTTGCAGGAATATGTTATAAGGAGTATCAAATAAATAGATGTTGACAATTATGACAAACAACATAAAAGGCTTGCTGTGAAAATTTAAAATAAATTTGTTATAGTTTGAAAAGAAATAGCTGTATGTTGGTTGAGAAACCAGTCAGTGCTTTCCAACTACTTTTATTAAAGGGAAGCTAGACTGTTTTTAAATTTCTTTCTTTGAAAGAATCCGAGGTGTTACGAATAGTCTGCTAAGCAGAGTCCAGGTAAGGCTGATGAACTGCTTTAACCAGCTTCTGTTTCCAAAATTAAAGTTCTGTGGGCAGAAGAGGTCGTCAGGGTGGCTTGCTTTTTCCTTATTGAAGTAGTGTTTGGGCTTCACAGATTTTAAAGCCAGAAGGGACTATTATGATTCCCTTGCCTGACCTCCTGCATAACACAGACTGCAGAACCTCACCCAATAATTTTCGCATCAAACCCATAACTTCTGTTTGATCTAGAGCATATCTTTTACATCAAGACTGGATATCTTCTTAAAGACTTCAAAAGTGATGGGGAATCTACCAAGTTCCTAGATAAGATAGTTTGAATTTGTCTAACTTCAGCTTTCAATCACTGGATCTCATTATGCCTTTTTCTACTAGATTAAAGACCCTTCTTCCATCAGAAACCTCTTCCCCATGTAGGTACTTGAAGACCTTGAGAGGGTGATAAGAGAGGATGATATTTCTTGAATGGTTGAAGAGAATGTGTCATCTTAACAAAGATAAAAACTTATACATGGATATTCTTTATTTTCCCCACAGTTTAGTGCTGGTAAAAGGTGAAACCCGTAGACTGCTCTGGCGAGCAAATGTTACTGCCAAGAATAAGGGCTACAGCATCAAACTCTGACTTAGTCATTGTAAGGTATATTATTGTGGATTTGAAAATATGTGTCAATTAAATTGCCCTTCCTTCTTCCAGGCAGAGACATTATTATATAGTAGGATGCACTATCTGCCCATATGATTAGAGACTATGTTTTTAACAGGTATTTGCAGTTTTAATCCACTCAGGAATGATCCATTTCACAATTTTTTTAATCCTTTCCTTTCTAAACACAAGCACAAGAATAGCTTCACCTCAGGCTACGTCTGTTTTAAAAATGTTTACTACAGTCCCAGAAAAAAGCCTATTTTTTTTGTGTGAATCTACATGAAGGGCTAATTTTTGCTGTAGGCTAATTGTGAAATTACATACACTTTTAAAGAAACCAAAAAACAACCAACCAAACAAGCAAAAAAATACCCACAAACCAAAATGCAGCACCTCCATTCCCAAACTACTTCTTTCCTGGCCACCTAAAACAATTTTATTGTTGGAAAATAGGAGAGGAGAAAGGAAGTACAGGAAAGAAATATTTGCATGAAGATCAGTGGCTCCTAATTCTCTTCATGAAAGACCTTTTTCCTTTTCAGACCCCTGACAAGAATCCCAGTAATTACTTGGCCAAAGAATTTACAGGTACACTACCCTGTGTATTGTTTATCCAAGGTGAATAGAGCCATAAAGTGTATTCGGCTGGAATGCTCCACACCTTTGTGTGGAGGAACAAAGATTATTAATGAATAGTGGTAAACCACATGCTCCTGGATTCATTTACAAAGTCCATCCTGCATCTTTTGATGCGACACAGCACTCACTTCCACTCGCTCTGCCTGACCCGAACAGAGTAATGTTTCCAGGCCAGAGCTGGAGCTCCCAAGCTCATATCTGGCGCCTTTCCAGGGGCATGTCTTTCCAAAGGGAATGTCTAACTGCATGTAACCAATGGCTTTAAGGTTAAGGAAAAATTGGGATTTTTTTTCCATTTCATTATATATTATAAATTTGACAGTCAGAGGTGGAGCCAGGAGCTCTGCAGGATTAAGTCTTCCAAACAGAAGATGGATATGACAAGAATGAGCCTTTTCCAGAGTAATTATTTTCTTGTATCTGAAAAAACCCAAACTCTTTTTTTTAACATCATGTTTCACTTTTTTCCATTGTGTGAACATGAGGGATAAGGATGGAAACAGCTAATGGTATTTTTGGCCCAGCTCAGTGATGTTTTGGATAAAGACAAAACTCTGGGTGTTTCAGCAGTACTTTATCAACATGGTGAGGTGCTCCAGCCTCTCGTGTAGGTTCAGCCACATGCTTGTTGGGCAGTGGAGGTCTGGCTTTCAGCCAGTGTCATCCAAAGAGCTGAAAGGGCCTGAAGAAGCGGGGAGGGTTACGTGCATACAGACAGGTCTGTTTTATTAAAGCGGGCAGGGCACGCAGTTTACTTTTTGGAGCCAGCATCTGCCAATACAAACTAAACTTTCCAGTGTTCAGTTGGGAATCAGCCCACGGAATCCACGGCTATATCAGGAGCTAAATGAGCCCCCACTCAGCCTCACCCTGCAGGCGTGGAGCAGGAGCTGTTTGCTTCTCAATACGCTGCCTGCCCCATGCTGGCCGCTCATGTTGTGCTGTACTCCAGGCACAAGTGTGTTTGAACAGCTCTTTAGCCAGACTAAACACCACTGTCTTTGGAGATACCAAGGCACTCTCAAGCAAGGAATGTTAAACTGACATTGGTAAATAATTTTTTTAAGTAAAGGCTCTTGTAAAGGCCAATTGTTATTCCAAGACATTTCATCAGCTCCCCATGGACATGGCAACCTGTCTCTTCACAAACAGGCGACAGCTACTGTTGCTCCGAGAGCTGAAAGACCTATTTGAAAACAGCTTTTGTCATACTTACCAGAAGGTATTTTGTTGAATAGTGTGAGTTTTCTTCCTTTCTTTTTACAAAGAAAAGGTTTGCCATACACCCTCACTCCGAAGGGCTGAGCATACCTGCTGGGGGTACAGGGTACAGTTATTTCCTGGTATTGCCTCCACTGCCAAGGTTTCTTAACAGGAAGGAAAGCATTGATTCCCATCGTCAAGTAAAAGCAGTCTATATAGTTTTGTTCCCCGTGTGCTTCACGATTTCCCAGTGCCTACATTATTAATCTTCACATCCCAGAATACTCACCCAAAATCCGATGTGTTATTCTGTAAAGGTTAGTACTCCCAGAGCTTTTTAACAAATGAGAGATCACCAGATATTGCCTCTACTGGACGATGCTTCAGTAGCTACCAGAAATCTACATAATGACCCCACCACTGGAAATAGTGAACTGGAACCACACTGAATAGTGGCACTAGGACAGACCTGAGTGGAACTTCTGTTTGGCAATGAAGGAGAAAAGTGAAAAATTTAGCCAAAATTAAAATAACTTGTAGGAAAAGTGTCATTCCTTCTAAGAACTATGTTTAAGGTTTCTAACATTTAAAAAGAAAGGTGTTGCTACATTATCTTCTGGACTGGACCATCTAGCAAAGGTTGTGTTCTTTACTCAGTCCTTTTTCTTTCTGTTAAAAAAGACCTGAAGTGTCAGGAACATAAAAACATATTTTACATCATTTTATGTAGCAGGATTTCTTTGTGAAAGAAGAAAACCAAACTGAGTTCTTTATCAAAATTTGAAAATGAGAGTAGATTGAAGATCTATTTTATGGTTTTTGAAAGCAAATGAAAGCTTACTGCTCCGAGGCTCCACGATGAGCAAAAGCTATAGGATTGCTTAGAGCCTGAAAAGTGAGAGTATCACCACCTCTGCACTCAGTTCTCAGCTGCCTGCAAATTTCTTGGAGGAAAGCCCTTGTCATGAAGTCAGGACAAGGATGGAGAGAGCTATTTTTCCCCAGCAGTATAACATATATAGCATGAAACAAATGGAAATGATCAAAGACCACCCTGATGCCCAGCAGGTTCCCCTGGGCCATCTCCAGATGCGCCATGAGGCAGCAGGATGACATCCTCAGGCAGGGGTTTGTCGCGTTCGGGCAATGGTGGGGTGGAATAGGTCCCTGTGTATTCCGAGCAGGTCTCTGATATTGGACCACTTCAGCCAGTACAGTCTGGTACTGTGCAAGGAGACCTTTTTTCTTACCCGTGCTGTTGGAAAGCACAAACACACACACCCGAGAGCCGGATAGCTCACGCATCCCCAGGATAACGAATGTCAGAGGGCTCAATCGCATAGAATTCTGATGGCTCTTTTCTCGAACAAGTCCAGAGGCGAAAGAGGAAGTGGAAAGGCTGGGGGCACAGGGATACAGCCTTTTTTGGCCAATAGGGTTGGAGAGAGGGCAGGGAGATACAACAATCCAGTGGGGAGAAGGGAGGGGAGCAGTGAGGGATCATGTTGAAACCAACCAACACAGAGGGATTAACATACAAAGGTTACCATGGTTTTGGGACAAATCATACAAGAAACATCCAGAGGGTTATAACTGTCCCACCAGCATGCTTCTGCTGGCTTGGGACTTCTGGGATTCTCTGAGATGGTAGAAACCACTCCAACATCTCCCGCTTTTCTGTTTAAAGGAAAAGCCTCCCCCATTTGCTTAGCTAGGCACTTCTTAAGGCAACCAAACAAGCATAGGACAATAAAAATTATCAGAATCACCCACAGCACAGTTTTAACCAAGTCTATTAACCATCCCCCAAGTCCTCATTGTCCAAAAAGATCTTCCAGTCAGTCTGCTTTTCCTTCTGTCTTGAGTTGCTTGATTTGATCCTTCATTTTCTGTATTGTCACGTGGATGCTTTGGCTATGAGATGATAGATTAAAACAACAGAGTCCCTCAAATTCCTCACAGCCATGTCCATGGGCCAATAAAAGAAAGTCAATGGCTGCCCTATTTTGCAGCATTGCATGCCTGGTGGTTTCCTCATCCTCAAGTAATTGAGAGAGGGCACTCGAGGTTAGGTTAGCTTGCTTTCCGAGCCAGCACTCAAGGTGGGTAAGTTCACCCAAGGCTTTTGCTGCCACTACTCTGGGAAGGAAAAACGATGCAGCAATTCTTTTAGACAATGACCAATTAATAATTTCGCTATCACAATTTGGGTCTAATTGCTGTATTCCTCTCTTTTGGTGGGCCAAATGAGTGAGGTTTCTCCAATAAAGAATTTGGGTTTTGTTAGGTACTAGTACAGAAAGCCTACCTAGAGTGCACGGTCCTCCCTGGAACTGGGATGGGATTCCCAGCCACACCTGATTCCTGCAAATGAGGAACACACCTGCAGGCAGTTCTTTGGGGTACATGGGTGACTCTGCTGGGGTTGCAAGCAAAGATAATGAAAAGATGGTTCTCTATTACCTTTTTTCTTTTCCCCTCTCAGGGGTTGTCATATAGGATGTGGTACAGCTTCAGAGAACGCACATGGGAGAGCCTGGAAGGAAGCTGAACTGCTCCTGGAGGAAGGCTTCAAAGAGCGTCATTTCTGACAGTAAGAAGTTTTGGGCTCAGTGGCTTGGGGTTTTGGATTTCCCAGTGCAGACTTAATGAAAACATGCTAGACTGTATCCTGAGCTGGTGTTTGGATCTTGAGCTGAGATCTTGCCTCATACTGGGCAAGCAAGGGGAGTTCCCCAGATTGGATGCTGGTGCATGGCCTAATGCAAAGCATGTTTTATCTTTCTTCTGTTGGACCTGGCTGTCCTGCTGCTCCTGCCAGGCAGGAACCTTGCTGAGGGAGCAGATCTTGCTGCTCCCTGCCCTGAGCTGGCAGCCTTTGTGAGATTGTAGCAGAGACCACTGCTGGCTACCAAAACCCCAGGAGTGTCCATGCAGGTGCAGAGACAGGCAACCGCCTCTGATGCTTTGAGTAATCAGCCTGGCAACCCCACTGCCATTCTCTGGGGCTCCGGGCCTCCCTCCCCACGCCCATAGCAGCCCTGTGTTGATGAAAGCAGCTGCTCTGCATGTGTGTGCAGCAGCAGGCTGGTTATGTTTGAGTCAGGCACTGCAGCCCAGCAGTCCTTGGGCATCCTGGCTCAGCCCCCTGTCCTTTCCAGAGGGTGGCTGCTGGCAGGGGTCCCCTTTTGTGGTCCCCACGTCAGGTCGACACAAAACTGCTCCACTCCACCCCACTGGGATTTACAGCTACAGAGACAGGTGGAGAGGCATCAATAAAAAACACGGTGGTTTAATTCATTCCTACTGGCATGGTAGCACCCTGAGCACAGTTAGGAAGGTGGCACCTAGGGGAATGTCCTCCCAAAAGCCTCCTCTAAAATGCTGGACTCCTCCCGGTGTCCTGGTATCCCCCTTGGAGGCACACAAAGCTGTTGCTGAGCTTGGTTTTCCTCTATATGAAATGCAATGAGCAGAAGTAGCAACCCACTTCACAGGCAAGCTGTGAGATCTCCTTAATGAATGTGCACGAAGGACCCAGGGTTGATAAATGCAAAATAACAAATAAAGAAAACCACGGAGTCTCAGAGCACTGCTAAAGGAAGTCAAGCATGTGATGAAAACAGGTTTTAATAGATCCTGACCAAACCTCCCTGTGTTTCAGGCCTGTGAGCAAAATGCCGTCTGCCTCATGCCATGTGTGAGGAGACTTAGCAAGCCAATTAAAACTGTAAGTAAAGTCTGGAAATTCCCTTTTTTTTTAGAATGAGATTTTTAGGCTGTCTAATCCTAGGTACATCTGAGCTGTACAGCACCTGTGCTGTGCTGAGATTTGGTGATCTAGTGTTGATATCCTGGGTGGGAGCATAAAATATTCACAAAGACAAATGTGAGCTGAAGCTGCTACAGGCTCCCTCTACCAGCTGTGTGGACAGAAAAAAAAAGAAGTAAAATTAAATAAATAAAACAAAACCAACCCAGTTAAATGAAATGTGGCAAGCTATCAGAAGTGCCTCTGTCTGAGCCTCTGCATATGTGAGTTAGTCTGTGTGCTTTAAAAGCCAAATTATCAGGGTTTGGTGAACAATGTTCTCCTGACAAGTCAGGTGAATTTTATTCCTTGCTTTCAGCTGCTCAAGTGAATTTTAAGCATCTCTCCAGAGAGGCTCAAGCTTAGAGAGCTCCTTCCAAAAATGTCATCTTTTCTCTCTTTGTTGCATCCCTCTCCTTGTCAGACTTCCACTGCTCCAGTCCACACCACTTTTAAATGGGCTTTTGCTGTTCATTTTTGTGCTTTCGTGGCTGCACATAGCCAAAGGTTTTTCTTCCAGTCAGGCCTGAAACACCCACGAAGTTAAACTGCTTCCCTTTGACAAGAGAAGAGGGTCAAGGAGACTTGGAAATCTCCTGAAAGGAGAGAATAAACTGTCCAGATGGGTCTGTGAGAGGCTGGTGCTCTCGGTGTCCATGTGTTAAGGTGACCCTCCAGATGAGCATCCCTCACTCTGAGGGATGTGCCATGATTTCCTATAACACCCAGGGTTTGGACAGCAGTGGAAGAACAAGTAGTAGAAAAGAGACAATGTGGGATTTGGTTGGTTTGTTGTTTGTTTTTTTGGTTTTTGTTGCTGTTGTTGGGTTTTTTTTGGGTTTTTTTTTTTGTTTTTTGTTTTTTTTTTTTTGTTTTTTTTTTGTTGGTTTTTGTTTGTTTGTTTTGCTCCCTATGATCCCATAACATATAGGATTTGAGGCCCAAAGTAGAGGCTGAAGGAGATGAGGTCTGTCTTTCCAGGAGCTGCTGGACTTCTCTCCTTGACCAAGGTCTTCATAGCAGTGGCTCAGACTGGTCTGTCTCAGTACAGCCCTTCAGGGCAGGCCTTCACCACTGCTCTCTCCTGGCTTCTCCAGAGAACCATGACATTAATGAATGCCATGTGGAGTGCTGGGGACACCTGCCCCTGGTCTGTGGGGGCCCAGTGACCCTGCAGTGGCAGGAGGTGGTGGGTGCTCAGCCCAGTGAGGGCTCAAATGACCGACCAGAAGCAAAGAGCTCAGTATCCTGTTACTAATCCAGCATCCAGCTAGATCCCCATCTCTTCCCTCCTTTTTTTTCCTTTTTTTAAAGGGCATTTGCTGCACCAGCTGCCAGAAGATCTCAATTGCATCATGTCAGCAGATCCATCTCAGCCTGGTGTTTTATACTAGGAAAGGCTGGGCTTAACTCTTCCGTTAAACAATTAAAGCCATGCTCACCAAACTCAAAACAGGCTCTGTTGGAAGAGCACAATAAATATTGATGACTAGAGGCAAGTCTGGCTTTTATACCAAAAACTGGTATAACTTATAAAAATTACATCATAAAGAAAAAGCAATGAAATTGCATGTCATCAGACATCACTAAATGTCAGAAGAAATATGTTTATCCTTTGTTTTCAGATCCAAATCCAGTTTTAACATTTAAATGAAATCTAGGACCATTTTGATATTTATCGGCACCATTACAAAAAGTCCTGGGGTATTTTTGTTTGCTAACTAGCTCATTGCCAAGGGTGGTGTGTTGTTTACGTTCCTGTTCTTTCAAGCCAATTTGTGCTTAGTTGAGCATCCTCTGAATTGAAACATCCCCTTCCTCTTTACCCCACCCACTTATTTTTTGTCTGTTCTCTTCCTCTGGGGGATCCATGGGCTAGCAGCTTGTTGAAAACCTCAGGATAATCAATGGCAATACTGGGACTGGGGATGAGATTCATGAAGGTCTGGTATTAGCAATAAGCCATGGGTTTGTTGAAGACACTTGGAGATGTAAACACTTTGTCTCCTGTTTTTTCGTAAGGTAAATAAAATTAGGACTGTCTGGACCACTGCAGCAGAGTTCTGTGGTACAAACAAAACAAACCCTCCCTCTGGATGTGAACCTCAAGATCCTATATATAGCCAAGCATGTTAAAATAAATGCTATTATTAAGCAACGTTAAAATTTTCAGCTATTCTGAGTGCTTTAATATCTATTGCTATATACATTAAAAAAAAACCAACAAAAAAACCAAAACCAAAACCACACAGAGAAACCTCAAAAAATATGTCTAAGAACTGAGGTCCTTTTGCTGGTCAAATTCTAAAAATTCTTTTTTGTCTTTGCACAAAGTGGTAGATCACATGAGAAACCTGGCCTGGGGTTCATTACTTTGTTTGTCAAGTTTCACTTTTGATAATTGAGACAAATGTAAAAAAGTTACAATTCGGGGAGGAATAGGTAAAAGAAAGTAGAAATGGCACTCAGCAAGCATCTGGGAGGGTACAAATGTCATTTCTCTTTGAAAGAGCACACAACAGCATTCAGCACCTTTTACAGCAACCTACATCTCCACGGTGCCTGAAACCAGTGAGCTCTTTGAGCAGAAGAGCTTTGCCATTGCTTTCATTCTTAACAATGTCCCCTGATGTCTGGAGCAGGGGGAAAAAATATGCTCAAGTTTTTTGACTCAGCCATAGTAGATGAACGCACTCCCATTCTCCTGTAGCCCGAATGCAAAAGGTGCCGCTGCCCCGTGTGCACCTCCAAGGTAAATTGTGCACAGATCTTCGGTGTCTTCTCAGACATCAGCCAGAACTTTGGATTTAAGCACTTGGAAGATTGGGTAGAGCCTGCCCTGTTCCTTTATCGCAAGTTAAGCCCCCAGAAGATTTCAGTGTTTTTCTTTTAGAAAGCTGCTAGAAGGGATTGGGGGAGTTGTTTTTGACTCTGGGGGATCTAAACCCAATTAGACTATGCAAAAAGTACATTTCTGGAACAGTTTTGCTGTAAAAGTTTCAGTCAAGTTTTACTTGTTGAGTTTTTGGCTCATCCCTGATGATCCAAAAGAAGAAGGGGGAAATGTATTATTATTTTTTTCCTTCTGGATGGTGCACAGGCTGCCAGTTCATGCAAGCTGAATAATCATTGCTGAGTGTTAGGTCTCAGATTTTCTGATGATTTTAAAGCAAGACAGGGGCAGCTGCAGTTGTTTTACACTGAGGAATTTCAAAGAATCATCATATGATTTTTCTTGTACTTGAAATGCTTAAAATATTCCTGCTCCTAAAGTAAGCTGAATTTACACACGTCTATATGTATATATAAACAAACACATACTAAGGCTCTAAGTCTGCTGGGGAAAAAAAAATGTAGCAGTTGAAGCAGGAATACATCGAAGTTATTCTGGGAGACTATGAAAGCATCAAAAAGTAAATACAACCTGTAAAAAAAAAAACAAACCACAAAAAAACCAACTAAGCAAAAAAACCCACAAAAACCACAAACCCAAAACCAAAACGAAAAAACCCCAAACAAACAAAAAAAAACCAAATAAAAAACCAAAATCAAGCATTCATAAGGACTGGAAGATATTCTATTGACTTTGTTCATTTGCATGTCAATGCCACAATGCCATGCCAGCTTGGAGATGCTTCATAGCAGCAGTGGTGCCTGAGCCCAAGGGAACAATGTAAGAGGTCAGAGCAGCACATTTGTAGGTTCACTGATTTCTTTTCAGTGTGCTCAGGAAAACAAGACAAAAGTGGAGAGACAGGATCTGTATCCTATGTGGTGATTTGTCACTGACCTTTCAGGTCCTCAGCACAAGCACGGTGGCTGGTTTTCCTTTACACTGCACAATGTGGTGGAAGGAAAAACCCTGGAATTCCACTGTGGGCCCTGCTGTAGCTTCACAGTCAACACAGCACCTATCTAGGTATGCTTTGGCCATCAGTTTTTCCATGCCTGAACTGAAGGTCAGGCTGTCTTCAGCTGAAATAGGAGCAGTCAGCTTTAATTATTACTCTGTCAACTTCTCTGAAGCCTTTTATCTGAATTGTCCAGGGCATTTTACGGATGTTAAGGGGTAAATTTGGCTCTGTTACACATACAGAGCTTTCTTAAAGGATGTGGTGTTTGTGGCTCTGATTTGAAACAATTAATGCAATTTCATACTATCACATCAGCAAGTGCTCTTAGGAGGAGCCTCCAGTTCCTGTGTGACATGGAAAGCAAACAATACTGATATGTGGGGTGAGAATAAGAAAAAATACTGAGTCTGAGGATTGGAAAGGTAAACAAGCTTGGCAAGAAGCTCCTGCTTCAGTAGTTCACAGGTGAAATATTCTTCTGAAATGCTTGCTGCACCTTATTGGTATTTCGTGAGACTCCTGTTCTTTCCTTAGCACTTCCCACTGGTTCGTGATCTCAGCCCTGAATTTTGTGGTTCATGCTTTCAGGTGGTTGTGCTTCCCTTCAGGCTTAACTCTGGATTACTGCATTCATGAGGTGGTTAAGGATTTAGAAGTTGCAGGTCCAGGACTCAATTTTCTTAGTGGAGCCAGCTCCAAGTTGTCTCACCATGCTTAAGATGACTGCTTAAATAAGTCCAGCTGTAGTCACAAGATAAACACAAATAACTACTCTGGATTAGACCTTCTACTACAACTGGTTTATTTTTTATTTTCTTACATGCCTGGGAACTTATACTAGGTCCCCACCATGCTGTAGTACCAAAGCAGGAACAGGAGACTGGTGGAGGAATCCAAAATCTCTAAACGAACTAAAAATAAATTCTGTAGGTGGGGAATACTAAAAGGAAAAGGAAGAGCTGCCAATATATGCAGCATTTTTCAGCCTATCATTATGTGCCAATTTTAGCTTGTCAACCATTGCTGGCAGTGGCCAGAGAATGTGAGTGATTTTCATTAATTACCATTTCCCTGCCAATGTAGATAACCAGAACTTTCTTCCACCTCATTGATGTGCAATGTGACTTTACTTTCTTTTTTCTCAGTTATAAAACTTCCAGTTATCTTTGGAAACAGGAACTTTCACCAGGTCTTAAGACTGTAATTTTTTTTCCTGGGTTGAGGTTGTGTCTCATTGATTTAAGTTCTGTTTTACACTGGCCTGCACCTTCTCGGACACTGAATGCTGATCAGCCTTTCTGTAGTTTCAGCTGTTCTTAGATGATGGTAAAACCTTCTCTGCACTGGATTTTTTCTTTTTTCAAAAGACAATAAAAAAAACCCCAAACTTTCCTTCCTTTGTCTTGGCTGTGGGATATGTGTGCTGGATTGAAAGGGAGCAAAAATATCCATTTGGGGAAGATCACATTGTGTTAATAATGAGGCAGAGTTTGTGGAAGTAAACCAGCTAGAAATCTGGTGAAAGCTGAAATATTAGTGTTAATCTATCTCATGTTTGGTTGTCACCTGTTCAAATGGTGAATTTCACCTTCCATGCTCTAGCCACAGTTATCAAAGTATGGAAGCAAGGGCTGCAAGGAGAGGCAGGTCCATTTGGCTTTATATAAGGTGACTTCTTCCCTACTGCTTCTGTCTTGCTTGCATTTTTAAACTAGCAGGGCTACAATGATGTTGATCCTTTGTCATTAGCAAGACTAATTATTTTGTTCATGAACTAGCACGTGCGTTTGAAGGCTACAGGGTTTTTGCTCAGATTTGCTCCAATATTCAGTGGTTTATTTTTTTCTCCCTACGTCGAATATTTAGTCACGGTTGAACAAATAACAGATGAACAAGTTTGAGAAAAGTGAAAGCTGATTTAAACCATCATTTCAAGACTGTTGATATATTCAGAACATTTTGTTTAATTTTTCTGTTAACCTCAGTAATTGTATTTCCAGCATGAAAAGCAAAAATGCTGGAGTCTTCTATGGCAATGTGCTCAGACACTCCATCATTTTCTCTGAAGCCAGTTTAATATTTTCCTCTTTTAGAGGATAGCACCTGCTCTGCCCACTACTTTAAGGCTCAATTTCTGAAATAATCCCTGCAGTTCTGTGTAAGGCTCTGTCTCAAAATACTCATTTCACTTTCTGTGTTGGCACAGAAGATCAACCTGTGTTTCACATATTTTGATAATTTTTCACTGAGATCAGAAAAGTGTTTAGAACCAAACCGGCTTATCTTAATGGTGGGTAGATGGTATTTAGAGAAAAAGTTTTTGATGGCAAAATAAGGTTATTACCCAGATTTCCATCAATTATTCTAAACAGATCTATTTCTTCATAAGTTCCAGAGAGTGCCAATGGGCTAGTTTGATTTCTTTTCTTAATCACCTGGGCATTGGCATTTATAAAAAAAAATCTTTCAGATTTGATATAGTGGAAATAAAATTTTAAAAAGTAATAGCTTTGGCATGTTTTTCTCATGTCTTCTTTATATGATTCAAGGCAGTTCTTCCACCTTGTTTTGGTTTATCTGCAGCTTTATCTTTCTAGTTTCTTATTAAATAAAATCTAATTCATACAGGAAGCATTTACATCCAAGTCAGGACACCATGGAACATAGGTGTAAGCTCCTGATTAACTTCTTACCTAATGAGATGCCCAGATTGACCATTTTGTACCTGTTGAGATCCAAAATACTATTTCCATTCTTCACATTATGTTCCTGTTTCTGAATGAGAATCTGGTCACCCCTTCAGGTCATTTTTGTAGGTAAATTGAATCTCTGCTCTTATCCCTTCATCCTGAGGGAGCTGAATCCTTGCTAATTCTGCCTTGGGACCCTGAAGCATTTTGTTTTTTCTGTCCTTCAGGCTGTACCACAAAGAAAATGAACCAGGCTTGATCTTGTAACCCACTGTCAACATTTCTAAAAGTCTGTGAAGGACTCTGTTAATTGAGCTTATGTGTTTGCTTCCCCATGATCACATTCAGCTGTTTAGTTGAAGTCTAGAAACAGTCAAGCCTCATTAACTAATTTAATTTTTAAATTAAATTTGGTGAAAAAAATTGGGTCTGACATCTTCATGGACATAAATGCCCTCTAGTGACTGGTGATCACTGCAAGGAGCTGTGCTTTGGGTACAGCCTATGTATTCTTTGATAAACATCTTGTATGTCTGTCTGGAACGGTTACTTAGCTGGACTGTTGGCCACTTATGGTACTGGTCTGTAATGGGAAACTCGGGTTTTTTTGAGAAAAAAATGAAATTCGGGTTTTTTTGAGAAAACACTCTTTATTCTTTAACTCCGTACTTAGATTGAAGGTGCTATACATGAGAAGCCCTCTGACACTGCTGTGTTTGCTCATATTTTCCTTTTTTTTTTTTATCAGATAACATGAGCAGATGATAGCTGCCACTTTTCGCTAACAACCCTCAGTGCTGTGTTTTCCCCCAGTCTGGAGCAGCACATCTGCAACCAGTGTTACTGGGTCCAATTGTGCTTCTAATTGTGTTTCTCCACAACTGGAGTAATTTTATTCTCCTTAACGAGCATAAGAACTGGGAAAGGAGGATTGGGACTTCTCGGCTATGTTCCCAGCTCTTACTGTGAGATAACCTGTACAAGTAGAAATTTAATTTTTTGGTTTTTCTTTCCTTGAAGCTCTTAGATCCCTAATTTCTGATTTCAGCTTCTGTTAGCTCAGGTTCAAAGATCCAAGGAGCACACTCGAAGGTACAAGATGTCAGTTGCCTTTGCTTTTCTCACAATAATGCCAGCCACTCCAGAGAGGACCCTACCATTGCCACTCCTTGACCCATGGATGGATGGGTCTGCTCCCAGTCCGTGCTTTCACTAGAGGGGAAAAGGCCCTTTGAAGCTGCACTTAACCAGAGCCTTGAATCTAGATCTCATCCAAGTTGTCATCAGACCAGAAGACATCTTCCATCCACTTGACTGGGAGATACAGGTCTTGCCCATTGGCGAAAGGCGTGAAGGCCACCAGTGGCGTGATTTGCAAACTGGACCCAGGCACCCTGAACACACAGTGCTGGCCATCCTCCTCTCAGCCACTGATCTCCCCTCAGGGACTTGCTACGCTTCCTGCAAGCCTTTCTCTTGTTCCGAGATGGGTTCACCCAGCTCCTGGAAGTCCTCCTTCCCTGCTCCCAGCTCCTCCTTATCTTCATGTCTGTGCAACTTTCCGGGCCGCTGGCTCTGCGCTGCTGGCAGCCACGCCAAGGTCCAGCACAGCGCTGCTGATTTGCATGTGAGTGCATTGCTGCCAACAAGCTGCTGCTCGACTGACCCTGCTTGCTTTGGTTTGGATTTTGTTCCTTTTAATGCTGCTAATCCCCAAATCTTATGTAGGACAAATGCAGGAAAGCTAAAGAATGATTCTTTTTTTGGCGAGAGAGCCTTGCAAACCTCTATAGTCAGCATGTGAATGCTATCTGGGGAGGGGGAAAGCAACTGATCTTGGCTGTGTCTCAGGGTGGCTGAAGGTTTCACATTAGTCTAGGCTGATTTGTTTGGAGCTCTTTCGCACCAGGGTGCTTGCAATATTTGCTATATAAATATATTCTGTGTGCTTTCATGCACTTGTGTTATTTTCCATGTTGCTCTTGAAAGGATTTCCCTCTGCCATTCATATTCCTGTCCCTTCTGGGTGTCACCACCTTCTGCCATGATAATTAAACCAAAAAGGGGGAGGGGAAAATAACCATACAAATAAAAACTACAGACTTGTCATATTTGACAAAGGAATCAATGTTAAAACAGAGGTTTTCGATACCATGACTGCTTCCTTGTTATACTGAGCTAAGGGAAAATGCAACTGATGTTGTGTTTTTTAGTGATTAAGTGGTTAATGATTTAATGAACTAAAAAAAATCTCATTTGTTGCATCCCTTGGACTCAGAAAAAACCTCAAAGAGCTGATTTTCTGTGTACCTCAGTCCAATATTGCTACCTGCTGGGATATGAACACAATCTCTAAATAAATTGCAAGTGGCCTTGGGCAAATGGAAGAGTTTCGCTTTGATCTTGCTAGAGAGAATGAACTCAAATGTTCAATCAATCAAATTCATAACTTCTAGCTACAATCGGCCTGACAACAGCCTATTATTTATTTTTAAAATCATATATTTCATTATTGCAAAACACACAGTCTCTCGTGGGGGGAAAAGCCTAAATTATTGATAAGCCTTGTATGTGACTGATTTTGTTGGTTTTGACATGCTTGTCACTAACTATTGTCAGGAAGAATTTACTAAGATGTTTAGTCTGAAAAGTTGGCTAGGAATGTGTGTTGTGCCAGATTTAAACTGGGTAGAGAAAACTTTAATGGCTTCTTTCTTCTTGAATTCCTGGTTGGTAAAGACAGCTGAAGGCAGACTGGGCTTTCTAGTGTGAAAACAATGCGTTAGAACAAGCGCCCTTTGTTTTAATTGCTGTAAACCAGATGATTCAGGCTCTGAAATTATCCATGAGTTGGGGATATGAAACTTTTACTTGATTTGTGTGTATTTCTGGAAAAAGCAATTCTCAGTCTGCCGAATATTTATGTATACAGAAAAGGGAGAACAATTAACCCAACACCTCAAGAGTCTGCTTTCATTAGAGTTTGCCAAAAGCATCTGAGGACTGGGTAACAGAAAAGTGAATCAGAGAAGTCTGTAGGGAGACTTACTTCTCATAGTCATATACAAAAGCATTTTTAGAGATGCTATGAGTAGTTTGGAGTTTGTGAGGGGGCTGTGCAGACACCTGGATGCAGCTCCCACACAGCTCAGGGGATACCATGACTGACCTATCCCCGTGTGCCTGGCACTGGACAGAGTTTTTGTAGGAGAGCCATGGCCTCTTAACTCCCCTATTGCTATTTATGTGACCCTTATGGGCCTTCCATGCCTGTAAATAACTGCTAATACTTCCTTCTTGCTGATACAACTCTGGAGGAGATCGAGGGAGGCAGATTAGTAGTACTGCCCTGTTTTTGCTGGAGAGCAGGTCAGGAATGGCTCCTCCAACCCCTCAGCCTGGGTTCAAGCCCACAGCCTTTAGGTCCGATGCTCTGCTCTTTACTGTGGGGATTTTTCATCATCCTAAGCTGTGCAGGCTGAAAGTGTCCCCGCTGATCTGCAACAGGCGCCCTTTGCATCAGTTGCTTACGTTGCATCGATTCCTCAAATACAAATTTGGTGCATAAAAATGGTACAGAATACACACATACACACAGAAAGCATCAAAATGACAAATGAGAACAGTTTTATAGTGCAGAATTCCTGTGCTCTTAAATCTTAGATAAGTAAGGGCTAATTATTAGATTCTATAACTATTAGATTCTGTAATATATTTTATATATATATATATATAAAATTATAATTTTATTTTTAGCTCAGTAAAATGGAGTCTGTGTTTGTAACAGCATTTTTTTTGAGCAAGTCTGTTTAAAAAAAGACAAAAAAAGGGCTGGGTTTGAGATGGGCTACCGAAACACAGGTACTTAATTTCAAGTGTGACTTCAGGGTTAAATTTTGATCCATGACTAGAATGTAAGTAAAAATCTGCCAGATGGTCTAAAACTCTAATATGTCACACAGTCATAGTGCTTGATAGAGAATTCTGAAGACAATTTTAATGGGAAGGTGATGGTATTACAAAATCAAAGGGATTGGAATAAAACTTGCTTTTCTTCTAAATTCTGGCTCTCTCTGCAGTCTAAATAAGTAATTTTATTTCAGCTTAGTATAACACTGATCTATTTTTCTTTTGGTTTTGGCATGTCTTGATTCAAAATGAAATATTTCAGGTCACTGAAAGAAGAAAAATTAAACGTTGTCATAATCCCCAAAATGTTCTTTCAGTCAGATATGGAAATTACCATTTTAGTACTTCTGGCTGCGCTTGATCTCAAACAATTTGTTCCATGAACTTTTGGATGATATTTCATCGTTTTCTATTGATTTCACAACAGTGGACTATCCCACAGGTTACAAATTCCATGAGAAGTCAGTGGAAAAGCTGAGCAAGAGGGCTGATTTAACCAAACTTTAACGATCTGAAAGCTGTAAATCTCACCCAAGGTCTTCTAGGGTCCCTCAGCAGACCCTGCAAAGAGGGGCCCTTCCAGGAGATAATTTGCCTTGTGCTGAAGCAGTTGAGCATGGACTGCCTTTCTCCACAGGAATGGAGGTTATTATTATAAGTACTATATATATTTTTGACACCTTTCTTCATTTCCCTGTTTTAGCTGCCGTGTTTCATGGTTTGTCAGAAGCAACAGCACAAAAAAATCTCCAAACCTTTCCAGGTGCCTCTGTTCAGATGTGTCAGAAACAGCACTGTAGGAGCAACAGACAGCTCCAATAAATCTAGGTGGCTTTGGGAGCTTCCCTTCCTGGTGCCTGCTTGGCAACTCTGAGCATGAACTCACACCACTTGCCTGGTTTGTGTCACATATGGCAGTCCTATTTGCACCTAGGCTCAGGTCCAGGCTGTGAATGCCTTTTAAGCCCCACACCAATTCATGCTTGTTGCAAAGGCTGGAAAATTAAGCCTCTCTTTAGGCTTTACTCCTGTGGCATCATTGCACCATGTAATTATAGACTATAATGTTATTTTATTATGAAGGTTTAGCAAGATGAGCAGTTTGGGACACACTTAATGCCTAACATGCAGTTCAACTTGGCTTTGATTTCCGTTACGAGATTTATTATCACAGGGAATACACACTTCACTTGACACTGCTGTGGGCCTGTCTGAGCTGAGTACATAGACTTTTTAAAACTAGAAAGATTTATTTGTTCTTTTTAATGTCTGGGACTAAATTTTTGCATGGAAGGAATGTGTTGCTAAATATAATGTGATCCTTCCAGGTATATAGTGGAGTGGAATAATTTGTTTTATATCTGTTTTTCTCTGAGAAATATTTCAAAGATGTTTCCTGCCCAGGTTTCCATTGGGCCCTAAGTGACTGTTGTCTATTTTCAGAAGTTCACAGGTCTATCAAAATCTACAAATCATATCTCTTCCCTCTTAGCATGCACACAGGCTCAGATGATTGTGGGGAGACAGCGCCAGTGTTGTGTACTTTGCCAGATGCTTAGCTGCTGTGATAATGAGGGTTATTAAGGAAACAGGGATATTAGCTGCTGCAATCCATGATAGTGGGGGACTGTGCCTGATGACTCAGAAAGGTCTCCTCAGCTGCTGTGTTCTTGTGTTTAAGGAAGGTGGTGTTTGTTACCTGCCAAGCAGCCTCTGATTTGCAATCTCAAAGCACCGTGAAGTGTCAACACCAAATTAATTTCTTTTGTGTGTTGGTTGTGATCTCAGACAGTCCCTTCTGATACTTGGTGGTTATGGAAGAGTGGAAAATTCAGCTCTGAGATTGTTTTGGGTTTTTGGCTCAAATGAACATCAGAGGAAATCCTTCCCTTTTTACTCAACTGTGCTATTGAGAAGAGCGGGGAAATGGCTCAGCTATGTAGCTGGAGTCAGTTGGAAGTGTTTTCAAAGGGAAAACAGCACTTGAAAACTGGATTGTCCTGTGATTTCTCTTAACCAGGTATATTTTGCTGTTAACTGTAATCATGTAATCCCAAGCAAGCCACACACCATCTGTTTATCAACTTACTCATCCTGTGTTGGAAATGAACGCAGCAAGTAATTCTGCCACTGTAGGTGGCTCAGCCATAAGACCTCCAGAGACAATAATTATCAATCTTTTCTGTCTGAATTAAGATACCCTCTGCACTGATTCACAAGAGGAGCAGATGTTGAAAGTTAACTACACATGCCTATGCAGGGGACCATTAGCACAGGTTTGTCACACAGGACAGGATCCTATTTAATTTTCTTTGTCAGAAATTTTCATTGACTTCAGCAGCCACAGAATTCTGGCCATGGCACAGCACCACTCATCAATGTCCATCCTGATCCTGGCACTCAGCTCGGTGTCTATCCAGCAGTTTTAGATTCTCTGGGGGGCATGATTTCACAGGGGTAATGGAAAAGATTGGACTTCATGACTGACTTTCCTAGAATGACACTGACAATGGTTGACAGCCGATTTCTGTTGGTCTCATTGTGTTATTTTAGTTGAACTTCTTAAACCATAAAGTGCTTATATTCCCATTTTTATCCTCATGGTAGTACAAACTGCAACTCATCGTCTGGGTATAAGATGTGGTTATCTATAAATGCATGGGAGAGACTGGATTATGCAAATATGCTTATTACTCTGTTATGGTGCTGGTGGTGGTTTGTTTATGCTTGTTTTGTTTTTGGTTTATTTTTAATTTGAGCTCATTAACACTTGAGGCAACACATATTTTTCCTGCAATCTGAAGACAAAATCATATGAAAAAAATTGTTGCCACCTCTATTATGTCTGGGCTGAGACATAAAAACAAAGAGGCTGCAAATTGTTGACCAAACCTCACTTAAATCCCCTCAGCTCCCCCCATGTCAGTCCTTGTTTTCTCACTCCTCAGCTGAAAGTATTAACCAGGAGCAAACATACAATGTTTTTGTAGTAGTTTCCTTAGAAATTAGGCAGTTCTGCTACACCTTAATTGCATATGTGGCAGATCCCGTCATAAGTCATTCTGACAAAAAGGCCAGGGAACGTTAATATTTTTGTTTACAGTATGTTAAACAGATGTTTTTTTCAGTGGAGAGATAAGACTACATTAAATATGATTTTATAAATAGAGACTCTCACAGCTCAGCTCCTCTCGGGACTGCTCTGATTTGCTTGTTGGATGATTATAATGGGTTTTTAATTACACCTGTTAGCCAAGGTGTATATTGGAACTAAATTACAAAGCACCTTACAGTCAAGATTTTTCCAGTGTACAATGAGCTGAAAAAGGCTTTTTGTCCATAAGGACAAAGAAATTATTTTTCACATTATTAAAATTACAGAAGCTTTCTGGGCAAACGTAGTGATAACACAGTAGATTAAGACAGACAAACTTTTTCTTTATTTTTATTATTTGTTTATTTTGGAAGGTGTTTAGTAATTAGCTAGTTTAACTCCTTGTGAGCAGCTGACTAAGGCTCTGGTGGTTTTTGTACTTGGTGAAGCTTGCAGCAAATTTTATTGGTTTCGTTTCTAACATTTCTTTTTTTTCATAAGAATGAAGAAAGCCAATTGTGCTATTAAAAAAATAAAAATAACACACAAACAAAAAAATCTTACCCAAAACTAAAAGATTTGTATTCAGAAGCATGAAAACAAATTGTTTTCATCCTTGAAAGAAAAGCATTTAAAACAGTTCCATCTTTTCTGAGTCATCTGCAGCTGTCCCTTCGGCTGAGAGGTACCTCTAGCTGCCATGAGGAGTTGGAACTGGAATCATAAAGGAGTGGCTATTTTGGTCATATATGAATGCTCAGTGAAGCAACAGGAGCACAATAATTCCATATAAACACATGATTGAGGTAATATTTAGAACAGGCTCGCTTAGTGCAGTCTCTCAAATACATTATTTCAAACATAAATGTCAGCCTGATCCAAGTCCTGCTGAGGCCAGTGGAAATAGGCCCAGTTTCAAAGTTTTTGTTTTGATTATGACTAGATCCAATATCTTTTGAATTTACCTGAAACACAGGGTGAAGTTTTTGAAAGTACTAATCTGAATTAGGCTTCCAGCTGCAGAAGGCTATTGAAATGTTTTTTAACATTTTACCTGTGCTCTGGTGTGCTTTTTAGCCAGGAGTTGTTGTGTGTTTCAATCCATTGAAGCAGACGATGGTTGGAACATCAGAAGATCCAGGAAGGCCAGATGGGATGTGCTTTGCAGGGCTGGCATTTGTGGGAGAGTGCACAGGGGGAGGTTGATGGATTTGCTTGGAGACCCAATTATTTACATCTTAACCCCGCAAAAGGCAGGTCTTGGCCAACCTGCAGCTTTGTTTTAGAGCACGGCAGCTGCTGAATTACAGCTTCCATCAGGAGAGACTAAGGAGAGCCCACAAGTGGTGTCTCAGGGACATCCAGATGTGTTTGAAAAAGCCCTGTATGCCCTGAGGGACTTGATTGTTGGGTGATTATAAGATCCCTGTTGCTTATCCTTTTTTAAAATAAGTTTTTTCAGTATCACAGTGTATCAGCAAAGTCTTCATTCAGCTCCCATATTTGTTTTTTACCTTCCAGCAGCATTTCTGGGTGGCCCAGCGTGCAGGGACACTGCTGGTCATGGGAATGACACAAGCTATGGTACCTGGGAGCCCAGCTGCACTGCTCCAAGCACTTTGTGTGTTTGAAGAGTGTGAAATGGAGTGCAACTAACCTGTCTTGACTCCTGCCTAGTGTCAGGGAGAGTAATTTCACTGTCCAAGTGAGTCTTTTGCTCATTCAGAAGAATGTTTTTTACTTACTGGTGGTTTTAGTGAACTGATTGCAATAATTATGTAGGTCTGAACTTCTCTTATTAGCACAAGAACAGATGCTTCCATAGTTTGTCTCTTAAATGCAGAAGTCTGCTCGGAAAAGATGGTTGTGTTAGAGCATAAAAAGACATATTTTCTTGCCAGCTTGGTTGTTACCACAAGGGTAATGCTGACCCAGACTGTTTGCCCCTTCAGCAGCTCAGCACTGCCTAGTGAAAAGCACAAGAAATCTCTTTTCCCCACGCATTTTGAGAAAGAGAGGGGTTGTTTCTTTATAAAATTTTGGGAAAATAAAAACTCATCTGTAAAGAAAGAAGGCTTAATATCAAACGAAGGAATGGTGAAATGGTCACCTGTAGATACCATTGTTGAAAAGCTGTGCAGTCCAAGGGCTTTAGTCAGACATAGGAAGGGAAAAAAGGTGAAAAAACAAAGCAGATTGCCATGCTCACCCTGCCTTGGTGAACTTACCCACAGGGCAGCCTTCCCTGTTGAGTTTACTGCCCATAAATGCACTAAGCAGGCAGTATCTCTATTCTTGCCTCATATATCTTTCAGAGAATGAACTTGCTGTGTTTTTGAAGGTATTGTTTAATGGCCGAGGGGTAAATGGACCACTTGAGATAAGCCATATTTGAAGGAGCCTGTAGGCATGTTGTTCATGAACTTTAATTTTTCCCTGAGTGGAACTGGAAGAGAATGAGCTGAATGTTGAAAGGTAGTGATGGAAAAGTAACACAAAAACACGGAGTAGGAGGAAATGCAGGGCATAAGAAAATAAGAAGGGATGAGTAGATGGGAAAATGGAAGAAATGGAGATGAAGAGAGAAAGACATAGTGAGGCAGCTGGTACTGAGTGATTGGTCCTAGGATGAGCCTCCAGAGGAGATTTTATTAGCTGTTCTGCTCCAGCTATGCAGAGAGCAACTGACTGTAGATACTGGCTTGGACACTGTTTTCTCCCAATACAAGTGTTAATGCTGGTTTGAATGAAGCACTTTAGTTTCATAGAGAAAAACGGAATGTGGTCCCCCTGGGCTCTAATCTAACAGTGAACGGTGATGTTGTCCATTGTGCTGATTCTGGTTCAAGTGAAATTCGGAGGTTCACTTGTACAGGGTGTTATCAAACTTCAGCAGGAACTCCTTTTAGCACCAGGTCAAAGGCTAACAAAAAGAGAGGCTAGTTATGCTTCCATGGTAACCTTCTCTTTTGGAAATGCCAAAATAGTGGCCAAATCTCCTTTGATTTAGATGTGGCACATTAAAGGTGAAATGGTTGCAAATGTCAGTCTAGTTCGGTTGGGGATTAATACTTATTATTACACACAGTTCTTGATAGGACCATGAACATAGAGTATAGAAGGCCAGATCTGTAACAGGTATGAATTTTCTACACAAAAATCTCTTCTGTTCCATTGAATCAAATAGTTCTTTCACTTGGTGTCTGCCTCTTCTTGCTGGAAGTTGACAGTCAGGACTCTTCCCAAATGTTGTCCCCAATGGTCTGCTGACTTGGGCCAGTGTGTGATGGCTTGGACAGCCCTTCCTAAATGAACACAGCAGGGCTGCCAGTTTCTGACTTTTACTTGTTTTTAAAGGGGAAGAAAGAGTGCAATAACTGCATAACTTCCCTAATGCTGCTGACTTGAAACGAACCCAGGTAGCATGTTTATCACAGATCACAGCTCTCTTTCAGAAATCAAATTACCTTTGATCTCCAAATCCTCCATTTGTTATCATTCAAGACCAGGAAGTCTGATTCATAAAAATGAAGGTGCAACCTTGTTCAAGAAGCTGGCCGCGGCCTCTGCTGCTCCTCTTTTTCTGAGGTGTTTGAGCCCGTATGAGGGGACTCCCATGCTTTAAAGGCTTCCAAATGACAAGAGAGTGTGCCTGCTGTAAAAAGAGATATACTGTAGGGCTGTGGCAACTGGAGTACACAGCATTATAACAAGTAGCACTCCAGTTGCTGTCAACCTTGACAAGTACCCCATTGAAATGCAGATGCCTTCTTCTTGCACCCAATGCAGAAAATGGTTCAGCCAGAGTACGTTCTTCTGGCTCTAATGAGAAAGAGAGGAAAGGATGAGCTTTTGATAATACATAATCATCTCGTGTTGTCTGTGCCTCGGGGTAGGGCCGTATCATGCAGGTGCTTTGCGCATTATTCTGTTACAAAATTTAATATTTGGCCTATCTTACCCACAGCCCAGCCCGGAAGATGCAGCGGTATCTGAGGCTAGGATTTGTTCCCTATTTTTTGACTTTGTGGCAGTAAGTGGGAATGACCTCAGTCTTGACAGAAGATGAAATTTTATACGCTTTTACCTACAGGTGGATGTTAATAAGTATTTCTTGCATTCTAATATCCTTCCACTTAAATATTATTAGTAAAATCTCCCTTCTTCCTTTAATCACCAGAGCTAGACATTTCTGAGCTTTTGAAAAGAGACAAACACGCAACAAATCGCGCTTGACTAATTTTGTTAAATTCTACAGAAAAGCAAATGTGAAGTCAAGTCTCTAGAGGTCGAGTCTTTGGCAAGAGGAATTTATAAGCAGAGTACTATTTGTTCTCTGATTATTTGCTCCGCTGACAGTAGATGAAGAAAAGACGAAGCAGAAGATTTGTGCTAATTTAGAAAAATGTTTGAAAATGTTTGCCTTGCAAATCCAAGTATATTAGCTAAATGTTATTGAATAATAATGAGAATGGGCATTTATTGACTGAAGGACTTTGGAACTATGCAAAATTAATTTGTATTTATTTAACACTGCCTTTCAATGGATCTTTGTTCATGTTTCTGCAGCTTGGATTTCCTTGCAAGAGCTGATCTCTTTTTATAGCACTTCTTTATTTTAGTAACCAGCCTAAGTGCCTTGGTTCCCTAACAAAGCTTGAACAAGAAACGAAGTAAATATACAAAGCAAGGGCTTGCTTCTCAGAGGTGCTATTGTTTGTACAATGGTAAAGTGCCGGCATCTCCGCTGAGGCCTGGGCCACCTCTTGCTGGATGCGTAGTAACCCCAAATCTTCCCAGACAAATGGCTGAAAGAAAAGAACTCTGTTATCTTTGACTTGCAAGCAGAGCACTGAAGTGGGGAGCAAGCAGGAGACCCATCCCAGCCTCTGGTAGCAGTGATCTGGGCTTCCCCGAGCCACAACCCCTTACCCCAAGCACGATTCCCTCCTCTCATTCTATACGAAGCTCTCCACCTGATGCCTTTTTCTTACACAAAGAGAAATGTTTCATCCGATTAAAATGAAGAAGGATGAGAGTCATAGGTAAGGAGATCTGAGAAGGACTTACTAGTATAGAGTAGCTATTAAAAGCAAAAAATCAAGATCTCGCCAGTCTTTCATACAAAAATGACCTCCTTGTCCAGCCCATGCCCACAAACACCACGTGGGAGATGAAATGAGTTGACTGCATCATCTTCCTCACTCTTCCAGCACCCTGGGTGCCTTCCTGGTGTTTGTGCATCCCATTCAGCTGTGCCCTGGAGCACAGCAGCACGCAATCCTGTGTGGTCATCTCTCTGCTGAAGGACACATATGAATGTGTCTCCCCTGTGGACCAGTGTGGAGCATGGCCAGGTGTTGTTTTACAGAATGGGACTGCAAAGACCCTCATCTCTCCTGCTGCACCCTGTGTAAAGAACAGCTGGGTTCATTTAATCCGTGTACTGTGGAGCAGCCTCGGGAGCTGGGCTAATCCTTCTCCCTCATTGAGCTGGCATTGAGCAGCTCCTAAATCCTTTCTGACATCTTCCCTAACAGCTCCATCAAGGGCACAGTGCAACTTCCTGCAGCTCCAGGGGTCTGGTGGTCCAGACTCAACATATCTTTACCTTTCTGCAGAACAGAGGGTTGTTGCTCATTCCTCTTTTGTCACATGTGAAAGATTTTGTCTTCTCTGTCTTTCTCTTTACTTCTAGACCGACCAAACCCAGGGATTTTTTGCCTCTGGTGTGGATGAAGAGTCTTGGACCTCAAGTGCTTCTGCTTGCCACCTCTCTGTCACTACAAAGCCCATGTCCCATGTGTGTCCTTCCTGTATCCACCAAAGAGGTTAGGATCTCCCCCATACTTCCCAGTTTTGGAAATGCCACCAAGGACTTGTGGAGAGGCCAGTGAAAACGTTTTACAGCTCCTCTACAGTGGAAAACCAGAGAACAGGCAGCATTTGTCAAGAGGAACAAAGGCAGAATGTCACATTCCTTTTCTTTATGGGTGTGGAAGTGTCAAAGGCTTTTAAGCTTTGCTGAGGACAAGGTAAAAGAAGTCCCCAGCCCATCTGTAATGGTTGCACAATTGCCTGCACATACATGTGTTATCTGTAGCAACTCAATACTTTTGCAGAGGACTTCGGGAAGTGTGAGAATGAAACAGATTCTTTTTAATCTCATTTATTTCCTCAGGACATCTGGATTTAGTAAACACTCAAGACGACTGACAGGAAAAAGTTGAACCTTAGCACTAACAGGTTCATATGTGCATTAAAAGCCAGGACTGCCTGCACTCCAAGCATTGGCTGGACCCTTGGCTTGCTATGGAGCCTTAATAGCTTTTCTGCAGTTTATGTGTCTCAAAGTAGGCCCAGCTTTGACTTCTCACCTCATGGGGTGTTGGGAATGTTTATTACTTATTGCTGAGAGTGGACAACATTACTGAAAAAAAGCCATCGATCTTATCCAAGGCTTGTTAAAACCTTGCAAATTTGGCTCATGCAAAGTCATCCTCAGGAGTTACCTGTTGAAGTCGCTTTGCACCTTCTTGTGAGAATGGCAGAGCTGAGCCTTTCAGATGTTTTCCAAATGAATCTGCTTTCAACGTGGTCAGGAGAATCTTAAAACTGGCTTCAGTGGAAGCGTGGGATGTGGTCCAAAGTAAAAGAATCGGCACTCTGGGAGTTTGAATGAAAACTAGTAACTAATAAATGAAAAGTACTTTTGTTTATCCATGCTGGCAAGCAGCCTGTCTGTAGTGGGAACACCAGTGCCCGAGTATGTTCTTTATGTGTTTGGATTTATACGATGCTAAAATGGGAGCCTGGCCAAAGCATGAGGTGCCCCTGCCACAAAAAGCAAGCTTAGCTCCGAGAGCCATTTATGAAATCTGTGTGAAACAGAGCTCCCAGCTCCGTGAAATCTCTCCCTTTGCCTGCTCCTGTTTGTGTCTGTCTAGCACAGGCTTCTATTAAAGATGCTCCTACATGGCCGACCTCTGTGCAAGGCTGAGTATGGTGGCAGTGTTTGGATGTAAATTGTGCAAAACATGAGCTAGAGTCCTGGATGTTTTATGCACTCATAGTCCTTAAAATTCCTTCACTGAGAGGATTCTCAGATGGTTTAGTCAGCTTAGCTCCTTTACTGCCTTGAAGTAGCACCAGGTGTCCAACCCACCAGCACTTGTGTGGCCCTGTACCTGCCTCTCTGCTCACTGACGTCACAAAGGGGATGAGTAAACCATAAGTCATTGTTTCTGGGGGTTAAAAGTAAACTTGTAAACCTTGATTTATTTGGATGTGAAGGCAGCAGAAGGAAGGTTAAAGTGTTATTTTTCCGGTGTTGTCAGCTATCAGATGCTTGCTCTTATCTATAGTCCTGCTGTGAGTCTTGTGTAGTTTTATTGAAATTTGTGTTATGGTAAGTGCCATGAGAAGGGGGATATTCCTCTGTATTGTTCCTGATCCAGAAAACTGAAGATTCAAATATTTTACTTAGACTTCAAAATGTATCTTAACATTAGGGAGTGGAGTAAGAAAGAGCTGTTTAATGCTTTTTCTTGAGGTTTACACTCAAGATAATGGATAAAATGATGAAATTTGGTCTAATTATTATATGAATGTAAAACTGCTGGAGGGAGTTTTGAGGAATCATTCAACTGAGCCACACTTTATATATCTGCCTGATTTTTGTGTGTGAGCATCTTAATTACAAAACCCCTCACAGTTAAAACTTGTGTAAGACATTTTATTCAAGTCAGGCATATATTAATAGGTGATACAGCATAAAACAATGTAATGATAAGACAATCTCTACCTGCAACTTCATGGAGAAGCTTTTTAAATTGCAGACAAAATACTCCCACTTATCTCAAGGCATCTTGGTCAGCTGCTTCGTGTCTTCTGCTGCAGAGGGAGTGGGTGGTTTTATCCAGGCCGGTAAATCTGAACCCTGGTTTGACACCACCTCAGTCTGAGGTTGAGCCATTTGAATTTCACGGGTATGCAAAGTGATTGGGATGGAAGGTGTGGGGGGAAGAGGCTTTCAGCTAGTTAGAGCCTTACACTGTTCTTGGTATGATGCCTCCTGATGGGAAGCAGTCTAATAAAGCTTCCATTTTCAAGTTGAGATAAAAGCATTGCCTATCCAATAGATCTATGTGTAGAGACTAATGTCTCCTCACTTTGTTTTCACGTATTATACGTACAACTGGCATTAATTGTTACATTTTCCTTATGTTTTTCCAGTACGTTTTTAATCTCTGCAGGCTGTATTGATTTTTTTCCTCTGTTGCTTCTACACTTGCCACCAGGACCTCCTTGTAGATAAGGTGTTTCAATTCAGTGTGTGATATTTCTTGGGAAAACACTCTAAAACACTTTTTTTTTTTAATGTGTTTTTTCTCTTCTCTCCCCCCTTTTGCGATGTATTAAAAGGAAGATGCTGGAAAAGAATTCAGAGCACAAAGCAGGGACTTGCAATGCCCTTTCTCTTTCAGCAAACTCTTTTATTCTACCGTGAGGAATGAAACGCTTCTGTTACAGCAAACACAGACTTGTGTTTTACAGCAAAAGCTGTTTAAAAGGTTATACACAGACTGTACACAGAGTGGAGCTTGGTAACGAGTGTTTCTGTGTTGCTAATATTGAGAAGAGACCACTTATTCTGAAGTCACAGTTGTTACGGAAGGAACCTTCTTTTTAGTGCCTCTGTCATCTCTGTAATTCAGAGCTGAGGGGATTCTGGTTGGAAAGCTAAGAGTTAAGGCACAATATTGGGCTGTCACAGTATTAGTCTTGGCCATTGTCCTTGGTCATTCTTCTTCCCTGATGGATGATGATAAGGAATAAAATTTGACGTAGGGTGGGTAAATCCAGTGGCCCCAGATAGAGAAGTCACAGTATTTTGTAGGTTGTTAAGGTTTATTAAGTTGTTGCGTTTAAAAAAACTAAATATTAAAATTCTTCATTACCTCAGCACATACAAACAGCAGACATGAAACAGTCTGAAAATACTGTGAAGGTGGACTCAGCTGCCATCTCCAGGCAAACAGAACTGCCAGAGATGACTTGTGGCATATCGTGATCTCCAGTGTTGTGCAGATGTGATCTACATCCTTGTCGTGCATCTCCCACCATCCCACCATCCCAGGTAATCCAACTGGTGCCTGTCTGCTGCCAGCCCCCACCTATGCCCTCAGCTCCCCAGCCATAAGCTGAGTTGTTGAAATTTGATATAAGCACAATTCACCTTGGCACACCACATCTGAAAAAATGTGTCATAAACTCCAGTTACAACCACCAGGGCAGTCAAGGTCCCACGGAAGGGCAGTGGTGTTCCTGTTCCCCCATCCTTCTTTCTCAGCCAGCTGCTGTGGCAGCCCTGATCCAGGGAAATGGGAGTCACATTGTTCAGGGACAGGTCCTGGGGAATCCAAACCACTGTCGAGCCCTCTTCAGTAATAAATTGAATGGTTTCACTTGTCCTGGGAGGCAGGACCTTTTCCTGCCCAATGCACTCCCCTGGACTCACTATTGCTGCCCTCTCTCTTTTCCTGGCGTGGACTGTGTGAGCCTTCTGCCCTGCCTGCTGCCTGGAGAGTATCCTGCTGGTTCCTGGATATGGTATAAACAGGCTAACCCACATTTAGTAGTTAGAAAACTGTGCTTGGAGCATCATGCTGTGCACTTCCCACAGCCTGTGTGTATGATGTGCAAGCCAGCAGCCTTGTCTGCCCCAGCCGTGCATCATTATCTGGGCCCTTCAGATCCACTGCTGCTCATTAGGTCTCTTTCTTTAGCACAACACCGTCCACCTGTGCACCCCCAAAATGTCAGGGACCCTCCTGGCTGATGCTGCCAGCGTGATGACACACACACAAAAGCAGTGTTCACCAGAGGTGATTTTGGTAGAACACTAACTGCTAGTTCAGCCCCAGCTTGGTGCTGCTCTTGGGAATGGAGGACAGGGAAACACAAGCAACTCTTGTTACCAGGTGCAGTGAAGATTCAAACCTGTTTCTCTCCTCTGTTCCCCTTTATTTATGCCCTGTGTTTGGCTGCTCATGGGCCCCCCACAAACTGTGCCGGGGTGATTGCACTGCATCCATTACTTTTCCCAGTATTTATGTGGTGATTTTGCTGTTCTGGCTCAGTTCTCAGTGCAAGACAGAGCAGAAGAAACTCCCCTTCAAAGCTCAGGGTTCAAAACCAAACCAGTATCTCCCACAGCACTTTATTGCCTGGGAAGCCACCTCAGCTGGGCCTCATGTACCCTCAGCGTGAGATGCTCCAGCATTCAGCCTCCCAGAGCAGGAGAGGGAGAGGAGATAAACTTCGCATCAAGTACCAGGACAAGGGAAAGAGCAGCAGCCTGAGCATCTCCCAGTGATGCTCATTCTTTCATGTGCAGTGAAAGAAAATGCCACGAGTAGGTCAAAGAGTCTGTGCTCTGTTGTCACAGGCTGTACCTCGGGCAAAACACAGCTGAAGGAAAAATCAGAAACCTTCCAACCCAGTTAACTTGGATCCTAAGCAGAGTGAACAATGTTAGAGCAGAACTCCATTTCCATCTGATGTCCCTAAATACAAGTGATCAATTTAGAAAAGAATTTGATATTAAAAATTCAGCCACCTTAATCAGAAATAAGCCATGATTCAATACAGATGTACAAAAAAATGTTTTGAATTTTTAGGTCTACACCCCAACCCCAGAGAGCTAAACACTGAATCGTCACCACTCTGAAATGCATGTTGTCTCTCAGAAAGTTCTCCAAAAGGTGAAATGTGCTGTGGTTTATTTTCCTTCCAGACTGATCTAACTAACTGTTCGAACTTTCAAAGAAACTGTGTAGGAGTCTGACATTTAAAAGAGTGGGGAAAAAGAACGTGGGGGAGGAAGTTGAATATTCCTTGCAAATTTCAAAAGATTTTTTTTTGCCCCCCTCCCCGAAGGAGAATGTGTCTGGAGCACTGTCGGGCTGGCGTTAGCTCCCAGCAGGCAGAATATTGCTCCATGTGTTTCCCAGTGGTGCAGGAGAAAGGGGGTGTGGATGGGGGTGCTGATGTCAGGTTTGCCTCGCTAGATAGACCAGGGGGAGGAAATCACTCAGGAGATCAGCTCTCCCTGCATCGCGAGACCCTGCACTGAACAATAGGAAATATTTGCAAAGATTTTATGGGCCATGGGAGATTCAAAGCTGGAAAATACGGAGCATGCTACAGACAGGTCATTTGTCCAGGAGCCAGACAAATCTTGTACTGCCCTTAATCAGTGCAACCAGGAATTTACCAAACTAAACTGGGGTGCATTTTCAGTGTGTTGTTCCCCCTCTGCAGTATGCAGAATTTTCATGCATGCATACATGTATAGATATATAAAAGCATCATATAGAATATATTCTGATATATGCAAGTATTTTCTCTATCTGTTTTCCTTCTATATTTTGAGACACATTGTGGATGCAAATCAGTTGCTTGGAAGCGCAAGAAAAAATTTGCAAGAGCCTACATAAGGTAAGCCACAAAAAGGTGTCCCTTGGTACAAGTTTTCTGAAATATATCACAAGAGAGGAAAACTTGCTTTTTCCTTAGGAAACCATCAGCAGGCAATATGTATTCTTAGAGAAAGGTTTTTTTCCCCTTACCATACTGGCATAGACAGACTCCCTTAAGTGACCTGGATTTAGAGGTATAAAAACTCCTGAGGTCTAAAGGTCTGACAAACAACTGGCAAAGTTCCCTGCACTGCTGTTGAGCAGGTGACCATGGGTTACTCAGTAGAGCTTCACTCCCAGGGCCCTTGCCATTCCTAATGGAAGGTGCAGGTCCACCCTGAGTGCCAGAATGGTGCTGTTATGATAGGTAAGAAGTTAGCTCTCAAAAATTGAAATAAATGCCCCTTTCAGGCAGATTGTGGTGGATGTTACTGAGGCTCGTGGCTGTGAGGTGTGGAAATAACCCATTAGATTAAGTCCTCTCCCTTGTCAGCATTGGATGTGGACTGCTGTCCTCCAAAACTGTGTTCACACTAATTCTTCTCACTTATGTCATGCTTCCCACTGAAGTAAAATCAAACTCCAGTGCTGTTCCTTTCTGTGAGCTTCCCTCTACATCCTGTCTCTTTTGTTTCCAACAGAGGTTGGGAATACAGGCTGTTCAGAATTGCAGCTTTCAGCACCAAGACTTAAACGGAAAATAGTGCCTTACCAGTGAGATGAGAGACAATGAATATCAAATAGAGATTAAAAAACACATTTTCAGGGGTTTCAGTAAAAAATTCAATCCTAAGAGAATATTAATTGATAAAACTATTTGCAGAAATTATTTTTAACCAAGTTATATTTTGATTTATTGGAGAAACGCAAATCAAGATCTCTCTTCTTTAAATAATTTCAAATTTACCCCTTTTCTTTCGTACAAGGAACCTGCAAATCTCCTCGTTTTCTTTCTTCTTTTTTTTCTTCCCACAGTAAGATGAGCTAAGAATGCTCAACAAAAATTTTAAAAGAAATTTAATTTACATTAATAAGAAAAAATTATGTTGTGTTAAAAAAGGACAGTAACAGGCTCTCTTTTCATTCCTTTTTTGATTTTTGGTTGTCTCCTGGAAATTTTAAGGGTATATTTTGCTAAAATTATTTCAGTACTTACATCTTGCATATTCTAGGTACATTTTAAAATATTTCATATCATCTTAGTGGCACATTTTTGGTTATCAAGAATGACAGTCATTCAGTTCTGAATGTTTTTAATGTTGGGGTTTCTTACATCTGGTTTATAGTTAGCAAAAAGGTGTGAACTGATTTGCACCAAATTCCCTCACAACAGCGAGAGTTTATAATAAAAAGAGATCGTGAAAGTGAGGGAAGCATTAAAAATAATGGCAGAATAATTCTTTTAATCACTCAGGATAGGATAAGCATGAAATGCAGCTATAATATGAATGATAATCTGAAGGGGGAAATAACAGCTGAAAGACTGAAAGAATTTCAATTAAAATATACTAAGCTTAACTGATTGTGCAGATAAAGCCCACCGATACAGCGATGATGGGCACTCCATACATGCCAATGCAGATTCCCAGAGCACACCGAACAGTTTAATTAAAAATGAATTTCGATACAACTATTATTTTAGCCTGACAAACAACTGCAACAGAAAGTCTCATTTCATCTCCCGAGCTCCCGATGCACAAAGCTTTTCACTGTCGGGTATTTACCCACCCCGGTTTTGTTTCAGACACGGCAAGGGGCAGTTGAAACGCGCCGCAATGAGCATATCCTCGTGTTGGTCCTTTGTTCTGGAATTTTATCTGGAGATATAATGAGAGGGAAGGCGGTGGCACAGCCGGAGACCCCCCTTTGGCGCAGGAGCCGAGCGCTCTCCATCGCTTGGGTTGTGTTTCAGTGCCCTCTCGTGGCTCGCGCCGCGGGGACACAGGGGACAGGCGGCCCCAGGCGGGGACATCGCCACCCAGGGATGCCCACAGGGCACCCCCGCCCCGGAACCCCTTCCGCCCCACGGCGCCTTTGGCTGCGCCGGCACCCTGCGGCATCCCTAGGGACATCGCCACCTCGGAGCGTCCCCGCGGGGCCGGCAGGCTGGGGGACACGGGCCGTCACCCGCGCAGGTCCCTGTGCTCCGGGTCACAGCCCTGCCGAGCCACGGCCACCCGCGCTGGAGGGCACAAGGCTCGCCGGGAGGGAGCAGCCCGGCACGGCAGCCGGCGGGTCGTGCGGCGCTGGCCCCGCTCCGGGACGGGTCGCGGCGTCCCCTCCCTCGCCGCGCGGTGACTCACGCTCTTGTCGTGTACCTGGACATCAAAGGATGCTGCAGCCCGAGCGGTACCTGCCTGCATGGGGCTTCTGTAACAGCCAGGGGTTATGGACTGTGTGATGGCTACTTCAATACTTAATCGAGCATTTCAAAGTTCCCCTGTGATCTATACATACGTGCCATTTAAAACATCTTTCATGTCTGTTTTGTTCTCATAACATTTTTCTTTTCACCAGCTGCTTCTGTCTGCCCCTTGCTCTCCTCCCAAACCGAGCAGTGCCTCTCTCAAGCTGCAGGAGGCTGCAGGCTCAGGAGCAGGCAGGTTGTGGGCTCGTGCCCAGGGAGCATCCCACACACATCACAACTTTCTTTCAGAAATTAAGTTTCTTGTTCTCTCCTAGTTCCGTGTGCTGCCAGTCACACTGATATGTACCAAACCATGCTGTACACTTGCTCTGATACAGAAAATTGCACCTAATTCTGAATCGGAGTCACTTATCTAAGACTGGTTAGGAGTCAAGCTGTGACCATTACATTCAGATCACTTATGACACAAACTCGATTTAAACATGTATCTCAAGAAGCATAAACCTGTATCTTCTGACTTTACTACAGTTTTAGATGATGGTAAAAGTCAAAACCACCACCATAATTACCCATCTATTTCTCATTGTGTTTTCTGTAGTGCCCATCACTGTAAAACCTAGGATATGATGTTTGAAAGTTAAATAAATGATGTGGAACTTAGATCTTTGTTTCAGCTAGGCATTTTTTACAGCATCAGAGCTTGAGTGCAGACTGCAAGCCTTGTCTGTGCACCATGTCTTTTATTGCTTCCTTGCTTGTGCAGTGCAGCTTGGGAATTTTAAGGCAGAGGAGGGTGTATAAATTGCACAGCTCTGTACCACAGATGGAACAGATCCCTGATGTAATTCTGCTGAAGGTAGGAGAGCTGTAAATGAGAAGGTATTTTGCTTAATATTTAGTATATCCATTTCACTGAGCAGTGCTGAAGCCTTGTGCTGAGAAAGACACAGCTGGCAGAGAACACTTGTAAGTTTTTAAAAAAAATTAACTGAGCAAGAGTCATCTTTCCTTCTTCTGTTTTTCCTGTCTCTGTGAGACTATGTAGACATCATTTTTTTATTTTCAGGGAAACAGTAAATCAAAGCCATACCAGGTCTGGGTAGAGTTTTTCCTCTGATACCCTCCAAAGGTGTGGGAGTCTTCCATCAAGATGTTGTTGAATTGCCAGTTTTATCTTCTGCTGGTACTGAAATGCTGTTTTGAGTGTGGGGAAGTTTCTCATAAAGGTGTTTTTGCAAAAAAGGAGTAGAGGTACTGGAACTCTCTATGTCTTTTTAGGGTTCTTACTGGACAGAAATTATGATGTGCCAGTGGAACTGAGGCAGGTTAGGAGATGCCCTTAGATGATACACCTTGACACTTGCAGGTACCTGCTACTTCTGCCTACTTTCCCAGTTTCTCCAGCCATGTTAAAAAGAAATGTATTTGGTCTTTGAAAAGAGCAGAGGGGAGCAGATCGGGTCACAGGAGCAGGCAAAATTTCTTCTGGGACCATCCAACATGTGTGGTCAGGCAGCTCTGCTGCATTATTAATATAACACTGTGCACGCAGTTCCCATTCTTGTATTTTGTGAACCATTAAGTGGGGCGTTACCCTTTCAGGTACATACTAGGATACCTTCTTTTCAAACTTCAATATTTCAAGTAACTCTAGCACTGAGTCTGAAGCAGGTGTGTCTGGAGAGAGGAGTTACTCATCTGCTTTGTGAATAAAATGCCAAAGGACAAAGGGCTAAGAGCTGCTGAGCAGCCATTTCAATAGGTGCTCCCACTGCAGACCAGAGAAACCTGCAGTTCCTGCCTCACAGATGTCAGGTGTGTGCCCAGTGGTGGGAAGAGCTGGGGAACTTTGTGGCCACAGCCCCTTGCTGTGATTGTGGGTTGAAGTGCAGCTCCTTTTGCACAGACAGGCAGTGAGGGTTTCTTTATTTGCCCAGACTGGGGTGAATTCTGTGTTGCCATGACTTTGCTTCTTCTGCGACTCCTGTCCTAGTGAACCCTATCTTGTTGCTCACTGACATTTTCTTGAATGCAACTGTCATATACAGAGCAAAAGGTGAATGCTCAGAGATGTTTTTGGAAGCCAGTTGCAAAGGCCAGGTTAATGGTTACTTGTGTGCTAACACAGACTCTGACCCATATGGTGCAGCTGGAGCGGTGGAGAGCATTGCTATCGTCTGCTCACACAGCACAGGATGGCACAACACAGACGACCTGCAGTAGTGCTGTCTCCTCACTCTGCCTCATCTCTCATTAGCAGCAGCCTCTACAGCAAGAGATGCTTCTTTCGAAACTTAAAAAGTGAGCGTGAATGCTGTTCAAAAGGCTGCTTGTTAGAAGACTAGAAATGAGTGGCAGCCTGAGCCAGAGAGATATAGAAGACTTTAAATACATATATATGCATCGCATATGCCAGCCTATGAGCCAGGGTGTATAGAAACTGACCTTTCCCTTTCATCACTGCAGAGTAAACAAACTGCATAATTTGCTCCATCCATGTGTACTTGTCCCCTCTGTTCTGTCTGTCCCAATGTCACATGCTGCAGCTGCATTTGGCAGCTTCACTCCCTCTTCCCTCTATTCCCTCTGTCCTTTTTCAGCCAGCACAGCAGGGTGTCCATTCTTCTTCCTTCCCTGTTTCTCCACCAAAAATATGGTCCAGTTCATTTGGGTGCAGGGGTGAGCCCTGATCAGTTGGGCAGAGGCAGTGTAGATCAAAAAACATGGGAGCACCTTGGAGGAGAGCTGTCAAAGCAGCCTCACTTTAACTGGGACAGAAAGCACACCTGGCTTAGATACAGAGGACTATGGGGCTGGGTGTTCACCTGGAGAGGCAGAGATCCTGCTCTTGGTGGAGGAAAACAAGGTTGTGGCCAAGGAGAGAGAGAAGAATTATAAAGGTCCACTACTAAAAAAAGACATGGGAATTGAATGCTCAGACCTGGGCTAATACATGTTCAAGTACTAAAATCTGAGTTTAGACTTAATGTCAGCACATTTTTGCTGTCTTTTTGGAGGATGCATCTGCTCCAGCTTGAAGAAATTCCTCAAGATAGATAGGGTTTTACATTTGGATTCCCCAAATTTGGGGCACTTTGAGATTCAGCTGGAAAGGGTGCTGGGCATGTGGTCTAGACCGTGCTTTTGCCAAGCAAGGTTGGACCAGATCCTTAAAGACCCCTTCCATCATGGTATTTATGATTTTATGATTCTGTGATTTGCTAGCTAAATTGCACAAAAAGTCAATGTTCTCAAGGGTGAAGATCTACATTTAGTTTTTCCTTGAGGTAAGCAATCTCCATCAGAAAATATATGTTTTTCACTCACAGAAGCAAACAAATATTCTATATGAAACCGATGCATAAAATAAGCTAAGAAAGCACCCTCCTGTGAGTACAGCAGCCTGCTAGAAGTCCTGAGTAAGCAGCACTAGAAATCTATTACTTCATGGAGGCTGGAAAAGATTTGCTTAATATTTTCAGCCTAGTTGACAGTTTTGCTAACCTCTCTCCCTTTAGAACATTTTTCATGTAAATATTTTTCAACAGCAAGTACGTAGAAGCAGGGTGGTGAAGGAGCAGGGAAATTTAAGAGGAGCACATGTAACTGGCAATGCAGGAATTGAGACCTATCAAGAAATACCAACTCTGCAGCCTGATCTCCATCTGCTTTCTAGTGGATGCCCACACAGGGAGACTTCAAAGTTCCCCTGTCTACAAATAAATCTCATCTCCTCTGGGCTGCACACATATACTTCATACGTAGTGCCAACACACAGTCCATCTCAGCATATTCATCTGGGAGCCCTGGCCCTTAAGCATAGGAACTCTGACCCCTAAACATGACTAAGAGGAGCCCACGTGTTGCAGCCAGACACCTCAGTGGTGCCGTGGTGCCTTTTATGTCAAACTCCAAAGGGCCCAGGTGTCACTCAGGATAACTGGCTTCATTTCAGTGTAACACTGAAATCTAGTCATAAAATAAGACTATAAGCTCTTTATTTGTTCTTGACTGCTGATTTCAGGCATTTACTGAGGGATAACCATCCCAGAAGATGATAGGCAATTATTTAATCAGCCTTTTTCTCATTCCAAAAGAGAATTTTTCCTATAAGTTTCCAGATAAAGGTGAAACCATGGCCACTGAGAATTACAGATTATAGAAAGGTCAGGCCGCAGGAGCACTCCCACCTGCATGCCCTGAATCCTACGCAAAGTATTTCTTGAGCCTAAAGAACAGGAAGAACGGTAAAAACCCACTGTAATGGAAATTTTGAAAGTGTATTATACCACCAGGTGAAGGTGATGGGACTGGGGAAAAGCATTATTTGTGGGGAAGTGATGTCATAACTGGGAAAATCATCCCTCTCTTTCCTTTGTGCTGAGGTCCAGCCTTGCAGTGAGATCGATGCCAGCATGGGCCATTACCAGGAGGCTGAGATGCCTCCACTGTGAAATGTCCCTGAGATCCAGCTGGAGAACATTCCAACAGCGCTAGGGCAGGAGACAGATTGATGAAAATCATGTGAATTTGTGTGATATTCGCTATCTTCTAGCAGATTGGGTTGTTGGATGATTCAGCTATGTGTAACCCCCTGTCTCCTCCCTGCTCTAACGTCAAATTACCTTCACTTCTTTCTCCCTTCCTGTGCTGCTCATTTGGATAGAGGTTAGGTGACCTGGCATCCTTTATTCATGAAAGGAGCCCTGTAGTATACATACATTTGTTCTATGTTCATGGGGTTAATTTGGTTTCGGCAAAAATTGTGGAGAAGCAGCCCTGAAGATAAAAATCCTGTGTTTTCCTTCCCAGGAACAGACGGTGCTGTCCATGCTGCAGTGGATGTCCTGCAGAATTTCTCCTGCCTCATCTTGAACACCACAGGGAATTTCAGCTGCTTGTACAGTCCTTGGCCTTACTGAGATCAGGATAAGAGTACCAGCTTGTTATGCTAGCCTGGTAGATTTTACAGCTTCCCCTACCTCCTCTGAGCTATAAATTTGATTGGGGGAACCACTTTTTTTTTCTCTGGGGAACCACAGAGAATCACAATTGGTGGCTGATGTCATCCCATTCTCATTGCCCAGCTGTAAGTCATGGGCAGAAGATTTTCTGGCTTCAACAATTAAAAGGTGGTTTAAAAACTGGTTATCTATCCCTCTTAGAGCAGGAAGTGTCTCCAGTTTGATTGTGAAACTTAACACCATCAGAAAACTCCTGTTTATCCCACATGAGCTATTATGGAACTTCTGAGAAAGAAACTGCATTTGTCTCTGGGGAATAATAAGTCTTATTTATAGAGTAGCCCATGCATTAAATCCTCTGGGCAGCTAACAAAATACAGTCTGGGTTTAAAAAAAAACAAGTAAAGTCTGAAAAAACATCTCCATGTAGTCCAATAAATGCCAAGAGGGGTAAAATAGTTTCTTAATGTTTTTAGACCAAATGTGGTCAGCAGTAAATGAGTGTCAAATGGATTTTTAACAGACATTTTCTGGAGCTGTGTGGCTATCCTCTTCCAAACAGTTGGTAGCTGTGTGGGATGATCAGAAAAAGAAGAGAGAATACAGCTGAAAAGGTGACAATGTCTTGACCTTCAGCTCATCAGAGCACCCCTTCTGTCTCTCAGCAACTTTCATCTAGAACTGCTGAAAAAAACTAATATAGAGATGGCTCTGCTGAACACCAAGTGACATTAATTTTACCCTCAGATGTGGCAGATTAGGAGAAAAGGTCTTCTGTTTAAAATATTTTCTGGTTAAGGCTTGAGGTCCCATCCCAAGGGAGGGAATTTGGGGCTTTCCCTTCAATTCATGTAAGCAGGGCGGTCTCCATTCTCTGAAGGGGCTGAAGTTATGAGGGGATCTGAGGGCTGCTCTGCCACCCTTGAGGATCTGCTGGTCGCTGGTGTTGGGGATGGGTGATGAGTGTCAGGGATGGGTCCCTGGTGTCAGGGATGAGCATTAAACAGACACAGCATGGGGGAAAACGTGTGAGAAAGGACAATAACATCCAGACCCTTTTTACCCCTGGCTGGAATATGTGTGAAGATCCAGGGAAAAGACTGAGAACCAGAGCCAGAGTTGCTCTCCATGCCAAGGTTCTCATCCCTACTTACTTTTTAAGAAGAATAAGAGTGAATACAGGATGTTGTCAAAAACCAGATGATAATTTATGCAGGTACAATACATCTCTTAATATCTTCTTTCCAACCACATTTCCTGTATGTTGCGGCTTTTATTTTAATTATTGCATTCCAAATGACTTGCCTTTCAGTCAGCAAGACCGAAAGATCTTGAAAGACCCCAGAAGTAATTTATGAGCAATTATCTGATTTTCATTTTTAGCAGTCTGTACTGTTCCGATTTCTGTCACCTTGGAATATTCTTCGCTACAGTGTAGATAATTTAACTAATAGGAGGGACACCCATTTAAAAGGGGGCTTTCTAATGACAGGCCCTGCTGAGCCGGCTGACACTGGTGCTGGTAGTTGGAATTATTATGGTGATTCTCAGCATTTTCATTAATCTCTTCTGCATTCTCTGGGGTTTCTGAGCTGAAATTTGCCAGGCAAGGTCTTAGTAAAGTAACAACTTTTATTCTCTTTCCTTCGGGCCTTTTTTCCTATTGTGAGACTCTATTAAATAAGTTAAAAGTAGTTCACAAAACTACAAATGAGAATGGTGACAACAGGCTGAAGGCATATATACGGAGAGCAATGACTGCTGGAGCAGAGAATTCTGCCTTTCTCAGACTCTCCACCTGGACATCTGAGTCGAGGAGGGTGATGGAGGGTGATGGGAGAGAGGAATGAAATGCATGAAAAGAGCCCTGTGAGGACTGCCAGATGTGGTTCCCCCACCTGGCAGGACATGCAGAGCAGGATGCAGAGGACACACCTGCCCTCTCTGCTGTCCAGGCACACCTCAGGTGTCCTCCAGCATGTGTTGGAGAGTGGGGCATGACAGACTGTCCTGTGCGGCAGCACAGTCACATTCCTGTCCATTGTTCCCTCTCTCTGTCCACCAAGAGGCCACTAAGAGCCAGAAATTGTCCAGTTTGACTGTGTTTGAGCAGCCCTGAGAGGACAGGGAGCTCATGGAAGAGCTGGTGGAACCAAAGCCCTTGTATTCCAGAAGCACAAGGGCTCCAAAGTGTTCCACCTTGGACAGAGAGCCCCATAGAGGTGGCAGAACCCAGGTATCTCTTGTCCCGATGTCACCAGCTGGGGAGAGGGTGCCCACAGCTCTTGCAAACCAAGTTAAGAAGAGAAGCCCTGGAAAAATTAGCATTTCCTCATTCTGGTTACTAACAGAAATCATCTGTTTTCATTCTCCTGGAGTTCAAGTTGCCTACTGAGATTGTTGGTGACTCAGAAGACATGAAAATTCCACTTTTTTTGCCTGTACAGTATTAACTGTGGGAAGCCCCATTTTTGTATGGAGCACTTGGGCGTCACCACAATCCAAATCACAAATAACACTTTTGTGTTTATCTTCTCTTCCCTTTGATCTTTCCCACACTCTGATTACTGATAGATTCAGCTAGCTTAGAAACAAATATTTATTGCAGCTATGCTCTTCCATAAATAGAAATTGTATACTTTTAATCAGAACAACTTTTAATTTTTTTAAGTGTATCTGGAAGCTAAAGGGAAGGAAATCACAAGCTTTTAGAAAGGCACAGGATGTAGGCATGTGCACGTGTCCCACGTCTGCACGAGTGCCGAGCTGAGCACAAATACGACTGCTGTTCTCAGCAAACATCAGAGTCTTTAGACATTTAAACATTCAGCATGCAGAGGAAGAAAAGACATGGCAGCTACCAGCTAACTGGGAGGTTTTGTTTTATTTCTCTCTCTGTTCCTCCGGAATGCACTTAGAGGGGATAGCTCAGAGGATTCAAACTTCCTTGCTTGCTTGTAGGGAAAAAAAAATCATCCCTGCTTTGGGAACCCAACTTCTCTACCCAAGTGGGAAGTCACAGATGTAACACATCAGTAGGTAAGAGAAATGCTCACCTTGCCCCCACCCTGGCACATCAGAAGTGAAACCTAGGTCAAATCTTTTCATGTGTTGCTCATAGTTTCTTTAAAATAGTGTTTCCACTGATGCACACCAACGTGATGAACATTTTTTCATGTATTATTAATGCATTTCTTTGTGGCATGTTCCAAAAAAAAAAAAAAAGTTTTGATTTATTCCACACCTTAAACCAAATGTGACAAACTAGTGAGATGGCAGCAGGCTGCCTCTTTCTTTCTCCAAGATTTGAAAACTGAACTTAAAAGTCTGGAATTATACTCAGATGCATTCCACTCTTGTAATATTAACATTTTTTTTTTATTACCTGAACTATTTTCCCTGTCTCCCTTGACTCCCACAGCAGGGACTCTCATATTATTTCCTGCAGTGTTCCACCCCCACTTTCAGAGACCTGGATTTGAGGAGCTGCCCTACCGTTTATCAAAGCTTTTCCCTTGGTCATCAGAGAGAGTCTTGTCTGGTTTGGGCTCTATGAAATTGTCTGCTTCTACTTTTTTCCTTGCTTTTTCTTCCTCTTCTTTGTATCGAGTTATCTGTTCACAGCTGAGTAATCTCAGTAGAACTGCGGGGATGGAGATCTTCTTGCCTCGCGTCAAAGATACAGAACCTTTTTCAGCTGAGCCAGGGATTGGCGATACAGACAGGTATTTATAAGTGCTCACACAAAGTAGGCATGAGGTGTCCGCTGTGGCAATTCCTGTGCAATATTGTATTGATCATATATACCTCTGACCTCCTTTCCTGCCCTCTAACCGTACAGTTCACCTCCACCAAGACTAACTACTTTCAGTCTTCTTTACTGCTTGGCGCCTCTCAAGCAGCAACCATCTTTCTGGGAAAAACAAGAGAAAAGAAAATAAAACCCAAACAACACACACACACATCAGAAAAGGAAGGGCTTTGTTTCTTTTCTTCAAGATGTAGGATTTTCTCCCAAACCTGGGCTGTAAAATATATAATATCCATTCTGACGTGAGCTGACATGTTTAAAGCTCAGTAGATTGCAAAACATGTTAAATCATCACTATATTTATCCCACAGAGATTTGGGAAGCATTTGTTTGGCATGAGAGAAAAAAAATAATTTTTAAGATTGAGGTAGGTTGTGAGATAATAGATTTGAAATTGCCAGTGTTGCTGTACAGAGAAAAATCACAGATCATTTCTCAGTGAAACCACTGCCACTTAATTTGTAGATGGAGTCCATCATCAGTAAATATTTTAAGGATATGGTATCAGTTTAGGTGATCCAACTGAAGAGCAGTGTGATGTGACTAAGCAAATGTTTTGGTTGGTCCTGCTTGGGGACTAAATTCTTTGTGAGCTTTCAGCTCTCCTGTTGGTGCTCTTTCTCTCACAATGCAAAGCCTCTCCCCTGCCTGCACTTTATTTCTGAAGCTCTTTAAAAACATTTCTCCCTGCAAGCCTTTCTGTGGTGCAGGGAGTTCACACAGGTAGAAATTTTCAGTTGTCCCTAATCTCTGTCCATTTGTGTGACGGTCCCCTGCGTGGGAGCTTCTCAGAATAGAAATGAACCTCTCCTTCCTGAGAGTTTGGAAATCATCTAGCCCAAATCAGCACCTGTGATAAAGATGCTGACACCAGTGTTGCAGATGGCTATTATTTATTAATGTTCTTGTAACTGGGTAATGGAGTGCTCTCACCTAATATTAATATAAATATCTCTTTACAGAAACTATGTGTATATACATATATAGGTGAGTACAGATAATGGAAATGTTATAAACGTCACTAATCAGGTCCTCAAATATTTGCTTGAACAGAAATCTAAATCTACTTTATCTGTATTTGTTTTTCAGCTATTTGGGGAAAGAAAATAATTTTTTCCCCCAAATATCGTTGCCATATTTTCCTTAAAAAAAAATAAAAAAATGGAGAGAGAAAGAAGATCGCTCTTCTGCTGTGTTTCTGTGTTGCAGTGCTTTCTGAGCCTGGGCATTTTTGGGGAAGTTAGTCACTTTCTGTGGCTAGTCTAGGTGACAACTGCAATCACAAAACACTGATATTTGTGTGGGATCCTGAAATACAGGCAGAACGCAAATTTTGAATGCTAAAGGGAGTGCAAGGAAACAAAATCTCATTCTAAGGGTAATACTCGATCTGCTAACCCAACACTGAAAAGGAAACCCGTATGACCTATATATACCAAACCAAGATTTACCAGCCTGGCTTAATGCACCCTTACCAGAGGGTTGTAGGAGACTCTTTTACTAATGGTTACAGAATACAAAATTTGTAAGTTATTACTGCATGTTTTGTAAACATAAAAAGTGGGCAAACCTGTAAAATAATTTATACATACTTTTCCCCCACTTCTTTTTTCTGACAGCATAACTCTGCCCATACTGTGCTGAAAAAAGGTTTTCACAGATTTCTGATGTTAACTGTTGAATCTATATTTATGAGTTTCCATGATGTTTCTGTAATAATAAGATTATTAACGTCCTTTTTTACTTAGTATGAGGCTCTAAGGCACTCAATGCATGAAACTCACCCGTCTGTAACAGTGGCTGGTTCATTAGCCAGGGACTGCTGTAAAGACTGGGGTGAGCATTAAGGAGTATGCATTTATTTTTAGCAGGCACTCGATATTCTGTGCAAATCCAGCATGAGAAGGGGGAGTGGAATTCTCATTGGCAAAGAATCCTTCCCAGAATGGCCTCATTCAAATGCTTTATACCTTTTCTTTCTAGTCCTGCACCCTAAGGTGCTGGTGAAAAAAGCATGAAAAGCACAGAGAGGGTTTTTTGGTGAAACTAGTCCTCCGTTTTGAGTGTTGTCCCCTGAGTGTGGCTCTACCAACAGCTGTGCCCATTCCGTGCTTTGTCTAGTTCCCATTTTTAACAATTAGCTCACGAGAACATCAGGTTGGGTCCTTTCAAAAGCCTCACACGGTCTTCAGACATACCTTGCTCATGTTGAATTCTGCTCTGTCCTGAGTATCTCTTTCCCTTTCAAGTGAGACAAGGTTAGATGGGGAGGCAGTTCCCAAAACCTGGATCTTGCACCCTTTTGCGAATCCCCAGCTTTGGGGACACCCTGATCCCTCGGTGGGCACAGAGCAGCCTCATCATTGATGCATGGTCAAAAAGGCCCTGACTTCAGCACTCGAATCCCACCCCGTCACTGCGCGGGGCAGTCACGCACTGATGGCACAGTGCTGGAATGTTACTTTGACGAGGACAGGTTGTGAACAAATTAATTTCTTAAGCTTTAATTAATCAGATTGGAAGTCTGCTTTCTCAACTGAAGAGCTTGCAACAGCATGTGAAAGAGAGAGCTATGGAAAATGCCATCATTAGGAGAATTTCCATCATGTCTATAGGTCTCCATCAGCAAGCAGACATCCCAAAGCAATGCACGCAGTATTTTCAAATTAATATAAAGTGTATATGAGAGGCCTTTGTAAGTTTGCTGTATATTCCGGGGAAGTTCAAACTGAGGCTCTGACCTGAATTTGGAATTGAGTGGTCCTTTCTGTTAAGTAAAAGCTCATTTTTCATGACAAGAATCCATTTATTAGCTGAACCAAAAACCCCATAAGCAGACAGTTTTAGGATTTCAAAGTGCCTTCATACAGGTTCTAGGAAACAACTTGCAAAACATGCAGGAATTTATACAGAGATGTTTAATAAATCAAAGAGACACTTACAACAATGAACATCACTCAGTTTAGGTGATTAGTTCTTTACAGTCATTAGGATTGGAGACCAGAGTGTGTGGACTAGTCTCTTTTTATAGATGATTGATGGGATGAGAGAGATCAGAAACAATATTGTAGACAACAGATGAACAGAGAATATTAAAAAAGCAATGGGGGGAGGATTGAAGCCCTGCTGAAAGATTAAAGAATAGAAAGAAGTACAAATGAGCAAATCAATTATTGTGTGAAGATTTCTAGGATGTTGTTTAATTCATATTGGCCTGTTCTATATTTAGTTTCCTCACATTTTCTTTTTTTATTGATGTTTCTTTTAGTTCCCTCTCTGGAATCTGATTCTAAGATGCATCATTGAATCATCCTTTGAGGGGAAATGTTACAAAATGAGACCCAATCTAGCAAACATTTTCTGACATGAGCCGTCTTGCCTTAACTAAGCAAAATTCAATGACGCTGTTTCAGAGTATGAAAATCACTCAAGGAAGCAAAAAGTTTGTGAACATGGGCTGTGGAGGGGGTACATCTGCTTGGGGAGGAGAGGGCAGAGAAGGAAGGAAACTTTTTCCTTCCTCTGGAATTTACTGGAGCACCCAGTATATGGGGCAGGTTGCTGGAAGGATGGACCCAGAGGGGTACAGAGCAAAGGGGATTTATGGGCAGTGTCTGTCTGTCAGACTCCCTTGCTGAATGTGATGTCAGGAGCTGGGCAGCTCCTCCATGGGAAGATCTGTTCAGGTGCAGATTCAGAGGCCAGGGAAAATGGGTTTTCCAGTTTCTTCTTCTGCCTGAAGCCTCCTCTTCCAAAGCCTCCTGTGCATGATGTGAAAGTTCCTTCCCTCAAGGGGGTTTTTTTCTTCAGTTTTTGGGGTCCCACTCAGTGAGGTGCACAAGTGAGGGTGTCAGAGAGGAGAAACCTCTATGCTAGGGAGGCACCATGGTGAAGGGAAAGGGGAAATAAATACACATTTAAAAAATCATGTACTGTTTTAACCGACCACAGACTTTAAAATAATGTAACCATGTTGCTTTGCTGTCTTCAACATGCCACTTAAGAGCTGAGATCAGGCTGTTCAGGAATCAGTTCCACTTTGGAACACATTTGAATTAAGTTTAATAATAAATTATTCAGTTTTGCAATGCCTGGCTTAGGAGTGATTATAACATCACTGTAATTACTTTTAATGTAAACACTGATACGTGCTCCCACTGATTCCGGTACCTCCACATTCAAAATTTGCAGTGAAAGCTTAGGGGCCTGTCTAAACCTACTGTATGAAAAGTGCTGCATTACACACAAAATATCAACTTTTTCCCAAAGTTCTTTTCAACAACATCCAAAAGGATTCACCAATATCCTTCTTGTGAAGCATTTCATAGGAACATAGAGACTCTTGCCTCTTTCTTCTTTCTGGGGGACTGTGCTGCATCACAGGAAGATTGTCAACCAGGGTGTTTATGTTATTATCATGGGCTAGCAAAGGAGGAACTTGACTGCTGCTATCATGAAACATTGTCATGGTAGGCTCATATAAAAGTTTCTCAACCTTTAAAACATTCAATTTTTTGTTCAGGACTCTGAAGCAAGAAATCCATGGTGACTTTCCAGTGAACTGATAGAGTTGTTGGCTGTTAACGAGAGAAAGCCTCGCTGGACACTGTCTGCATTTCCCTCTATGAACCCCAGACTCTGATTTTTCGTGGTGCTGGGTCTGTCCATTCCCAGTCTGGCCCTTTGAAGGTTGTGCTGGTGGTGGGGGCACAGAGACCCTCTGGGCTGCAAACATCTCACTCCCATCACTTTCACCAGGTCTGCCTCTTGGTACCTTCCATCAGTGTATCTTTAAAGCTTGCAAGGTTTGATTGCAATGAGAACAGAAGTTGGAGAGTGGAAAAGGGAAAAAAGAGATTTGGTAGCTGCTTAGTAAAAAAAAAAGGCCGATTTAAAGAGGACCAGAGGGAAGCAGACAAACAGTGCTGAATGCAGTGAACTAGGGGGAAGAACAGTGGTTGAAGCTTTCAGAGGAAGGTAAGGATGAATTAAGTGGAAACAGGACACAAAATCCCTTAGGATCTACTCAGAGTTCTGGTGACTAACTTACAAACTATTAGCCCCACAGTTATCAATCTGGTGCTCACATTTAGCATTGCTACTGAAAAGACAACTTTCTCAACACAGAAAGTCTGATAAAAACCATAATCAGTTTTACTTGTGGTTTCCACTGCTACATGGAGAAAAGTGCAAACCATGCTGTGCTGTTTCTGTTACAAGTTTCAGAATCTTAAATTTAAAAAAAAATACGTGTTTGACTCCAGCTATGTGAAAAATGAGCTGCGATACTGGATCAGTGTCTACAGAAAAAATAGCTTTTCGGAAAGAAAATCCCGGTCAAAGTATAGATCTGAGATGAGGGAACGAAACGATGAATTGTAACCTAGGGAAGCTGGGCTTGAAATTAAATCAACATCTTTATGCTCAAGAAAATTGGCCCTGCTTATAACACCAGGCTAGTCAAGTTGAACAAGAAGAAAACCTAAACATGACATAAAGCTACCCATGTCACCACCTCCACACAGGAAAACAGGGGTCTACCACCATGTACATCCTTTCAGATGGCCATTCAGATGAATAATTCTGTCAATATGCAGCAATGACCATTAGACAATAAATGGAAATTTAAAATCGGTTTTATATACTTATTTAGTGTGCTGCACATGGAAATCTAAATGCCTTAGGAGAATAAAATATTTGTATAGTTCATACTGAAGTAATATTTTTTGGCTCTATCAGAACTGCCTAGCTGTGCTCATAACACTTCTTATTGCTGTACCTGAAGTTACTTGTCTCCGTTATTTCAGGCATTCAGACAATTAATTGAACAGCGTACTAAATTATTCTGCCAAAGAATTCCCAGATATTTAGTATGTGTATTACTGTATGATCATCTGCTGGACTCTTTTCCTGAAAACAAGTGATGACTTGATGAAAAGTGTGTGACTCCTCTTCAAAGCAGCAACACCACAGCAAATGGGAAGAAAAAAGAATTTTAATCACAGCAATTATTATTTAATGATGCATTTTGGAGGCATATCTTGGGGTTTTCTTAAACTCAAGTTTAAACTTCTAATTTCTGATTGCCTCTAAATGCATGCAATATAGCATGGGGGTCATATTTTATTACATCTTTGCTTGTACAAGTTCCCTCGGATTAATGTTCCTGCTCTCCACTTTGTCTGGAGAACGACCAACGGGGCCTGTGCAGGAGGTGTTTGGTAACTGGAGCAGAGAGACTATATTAGCTCTACCTTTGCAATCTAAAAATATCTCTGTTTTAGGACAGTTGGACAGAATTTGGCCCTTGGGATTTATAGCCTAGGCAGGTTAAGTGAGAGCTGTGCACATTAAATGCAGACTTTGAGGTAGGCCATCGCATCTTTCCTAAAATGATGTTACCCTACGGTCAGATTTTGTTTGTTTTTAATACTCTCTAAATTTACTACAGGGGCTTTGATGCATGTTTTTCAGCTTGAAAGCAAAACTGTCTTCCTTCATCCGCCACTTTACAATTTTAATGCTTTTAGCAGGCAGCTCCAAGACACAAAAATGGGCTCAGAAACAGCACAGCTAACAAGAATATCTGGAGCTGTTCTAGGAAATATATAAAAGAACACCCAAGAGGCCAGAAGGGGACAGAAAATCTTTTGGTAAGGCCCCTGTCAATCTTTGACTGAGCACATGGACAAAGCTCCACTGTGGCAGGTTGTTCTTCAAGGGCTTGGTGGTGTTCATTCACCTTCAGAGGAAGAGTTTGGTACAAAAATCAGTGTCAGAGACAGGCTGCTGGTCCTGGTGTGCATCACTGCGGTGGAATTGCCTCTCTCCAATCAGCTGAGCTTTTTGCACCAGCTTTGAGCTCACATACAGCTTTTGATGAGTTACTTCTGGGTTACAGCACAGTGGACAAGGGAAGAGCCCTCTTGCACATCCAACAGAACTTTCTGCTGCCTGCACTTACTCTGGTTTTTGTTTGTTTGATTGTCTTGAAATTTTTTACTGTGCTTTTGATGTGAGCCCAAGAATTGAAACCATCACTGGGAATGTGCTGCTAGAGAGAATTATGAAACAAAATGCAACCACAACACTTTAAATGTTGATTTAAGGGATTTCTAGACCTCATGCTGGCTTTCTGCACCAAGATGAATTTCTCATAAAGAATACCCCTCCTCCACTTTCCAGATTTTATATTGAAAGTCAGTTGCCTATACTCTGTCTCAACTCCAGTCCTTCTGTGTAAAGAGGGATAATAGGTCATCTGCTTTCTCATTTTCATTTTCATTTTGAAAAGGGCTTGCATTTAATGGAAGTGGAGGGAACACTAAAGAGGAAGCATGAACATATGTAGGGCTTTTGAGTTATTAGGTTAATTAAGGAAAGCCACAAAATGGTAGCAGTGGAAAAGACCAAAGTCAAAGCATCCATGTATATTCCATGGCTTTGCTGCTGACTCTGAAGAAAGATGTCCTTACTCTGGAAGGGCCTGGTGGTGCTCTCCTGGGCTGATGCCAATAAATATTTCTAGAATTTCTGCTTTTGTTAGAGTCACACAGTAGATGTTTTTATCTTGCTTTTATCTTTGGAATTTTCTCTCTTCTCTCACAATGGCTGCGATTTGTTTATTCTGGTGTTAATAACTAGATCTGCAGTTAGTGTGTCTAACAGCATAATAACCCACACACACCAGACACAGGCAGGTACAGCCAGCACTGAAAATTCATTTGTGTTGGAGGATGGAGAAAAGTTATCAGCCAGGAAGGGCTCAAAATGCTTTCCAGGATCAGAATTCAAGTGATCTGTACAGTGGCAGAAAAATATCCAAGGGTAATATTTTTTCAGTGGAAATTCCCATTTTAGGGGGAAAAGAAGGACAAAGTAATGTTTCTGCTGTTTATTCTGGCAAGAAAATCTGCTCAAGCATTATAGAGCATAATAGTTAGTAATACCAAATAAATCATTTGAGACTACAGTCTTTTAGGTTATTCTTTTCCTTCCTTTATAGCAGACATCACAGCTAGGACAGCGCATGTCTTTTGTTGGACCTGCTCATTAATATAGGAAAAAACAGTGAGCCAGAAGAGTTTATTGTCTAAACAGACAGGACATAGTGAAAGTACAGAAGTTAATACCACACTCTCATGAATGGAATGAAGGAATATTGAGAATAAATTATTTGTTCAAGGCAGTATTGACAGCTATGCAGAAAACCACCACCCCACCACAATTCCAATTCAGTACTTAAAACTTTTGTTTTCATCTGTTTATTCCGAGTTTAAAAGGATTTGATGGTTTTTATCTATTTTTTTGTCCGTTTATTGTTTGAACACCTTGAACTGTCACAGAGAAATGCTTCATGTCTGATGTACAAACCATGATCACTAGGATGGGTTTAGAGATGCGGGGAAAGGTCCATTCCCAAAAAAAGGATGTTTGTACCTGGCTCCTGCACCACCTTTGAAGATTTTTGCCATGCACAGCAATATGCTTTATGCATTCTTGTGCCCTGAGAGGGTTTGCCATACCCTGATGGACAAGGAAAGAAAGATAGTGCATGTGGCTCACAACTCTGAAGTATCAAAATGGTTCCAAAGACTCTTTTCAGTTTCTTGATGCTTCCTGCTGACAAAATATTTCCATATATAGGAAAGTGAAAGAAGGATTTTCACTTGTTTAAACTTCTTGGATAAACTTCAGTCGATCTAAAACCAGCAGAAGTTGCAGAGAGGTTTTCCTTCTCATGGGATCTGACAGGAGGATCATTTTACCATAGTCAGGGGGCAGAATGAAATGGATTCACTGGACATTCTCTCTGGTCAAAATCCTTCTGTGAACAAAGACAGACCAGCAGCCTTGCCTCTTGTGTAGATTTATGTGGCATAAAAAGACCATGAGCATTGTGCTAGCCCTCTGCACATGGCAGGATTTCACTCAGCAGCTTGAGAAGGTCAATTAAGTATTAAATAGCACCCAGGATAACAGGGTAAGATCACTACGTGCCATGTAACATTTTTTTACATATCATGAGCTGTGCACAAGGGCATATCTAAATAAAATGCATAGGAAATAGCATCACACAAATATGATCTACATTTTTCCTTGATCAAAGAGGCTGAGGGAAAAAATAATTAAAAAGTAAAAGCCTTATGCAATGAGATTTAAAAGAAAACTTTGGAGGCTGACAAGACGCATCTGGCACAACTTCAAAGTCCATCAAAGTACATATAATCAATGTTTGTCAATAGCAGTTTTGCATCCTTTAATTTATCTTTCATGGATATAAAGCATGATGTTATTAGGATCCAGTCCATACCTTAATTCTGTCGGAGATTTGATGAATCAGGGCTCTATTAAAATTCAGTGCAAATCAGCTTACTCAAGGACACATTACATAAAGTCCTGTGTTATCTAACTCCTTTTATCTTGCTGCCTTTCTAACTAGCTAAAGAATCTGGAATTTCATAAACTTGTATTTGTGCTGGCCACCAACACACTAAGTCTCAAACACATATTTCTTGTAGGCACCTGCTTAAGGTATTCCCAGGTGGCATATTCAGCATATCGAAATTCTTTGTGTATTTTTTGATGCATGAAATCTCCTTTAGGATTGTTCATGCTCCAGAGTAAGGAATCATCAGAAACAAGGTGCTCTGGCATCCAAATTTCAGCACTTTTCACTGTAATCAAGTGCTAACAACTGTCTTTTTAATCATAAAATCATATTCAGGATAGGAAATGATGAAGCCCTTGGGACTTCACTGTTTTCTTCCTCATGTTTCAACATGAGGACGCTGTTTCTATCACTTTATTTCTTTTTGGGTTCTAAACTGTCTCAGAGAAAGAGTGGTCCTTTTGTTTGTTTTTGTAACAAAAAAATATCTGATAAAAAAATTTTGACAGCATTTCCTCAATAGAGGGTTGTTTATTCTTGCAGTAATCTCTGATTTCCTGAGTTGCTCCTGTTGTTGCAAGTGCTTCAGCCTCAGGAGACTAGAGGTTACTCAAGAATTTAAATTTTTATTAAGAGAAATAAATCCTGGTTCTTACATTAGTGGACAAAAACTTGAGAACATGAACTGTGTTTCATGTCTGAAATTTAGAAAATTATAAAAAAACCACACTTTGATTTTTTTAAAATCATAAATTATGTAACTAGATCTCACTGTTTTTCAGGTGGGAAAGAAATAAGTATGAATCATACTTTTTTTCCAATTGATAATAACAGTTGGAAGATATTTCTAATACAAGGCAAATATTTGTTTTTGTTGTTAATTTATACTATTCCCATCTTTGATACTGGCTTGAAACATTTGCCAGTGGTCAATGCAGTGATTATCTGGACAGGATGCACTTATTTGATCAGGGCAATCTGTTGAACATTAAACAATATTTGAAGCACGGTTAATTATTTGCATTGAATTAGCTCAGCCTCGAAAGATTGTGGCTTGTCTGAAAAAACATACGCAAGAAGAAAAAAGCTAATTTCAAGAAAAAATCGAGGATGTTTAACAGTGCTTTGACTCTTCAGGTTCTTCCACTGGTTGTTCTCCTAGGGACTACACGTTTGTGCGTGAGTATGTTTTTATCCTTCTTTTCTTTCCATGTGCCAGCTCTGGCATTTCAGGCCACTGAGGTGACCAAGTTAATGCAACATAAGACGGAAGGCCTATGGTTTTTTTGGAGCAGACATCTATGGTGTCAAGGAATGGCTCTTCTGGGTACACTCGGTGGCCACCCCACTCCCAGGGGTCTGTGGTGGGGAGTGTAGTCCCTCCCCTGGCCCTGGGCACTAAGAAATGCCTCAAAACTCTGGGCTGCAGCATGGGCAGCTCATCTTAAAATCACAAAACATTTTGGGTTGGAAGACACCTTAAAGATCATCTTGTTCCAAGCTCCCTGCCATGGGCAAGGACATCTTCCACCAGACCAGGCTGCTCAGAGCTCCATCCAGCCTGGCCTTGAATGTTTCCACGGACGGGGCATCCACCATCTCCCTGGGCAACCTGTACCAGTGTTTCACCACACTCGTAGTAAAAGTTTTGTTCCTTATTTCCAGTCTTCATTCTGAAGGGACTAAATATCAGATTAAGCAGGTCAGGTAGGCATTGACTTGGCAGTTTTGCAAACTATTCTGTAAAAGGTAAAATCTCCCCCAGGCATAAGTTTTGCATGACTGAATTATCATTGTCACTAACGTAGGAGGAAGTTTAATGGCAAAATATTCAACACAGCCAGAGGTGACCAGAGCTTGATATACTTTCCAACATCCATTCATCTCTTCTTTAAAGAAGCCTGGAAGAATGACTTGTAATCAAAGGAAAGTTAAAAGTCAGTTTAAAAAAAATTTCTTTTGTTCTTCCACCCAATCAAGTAGATTTTCTCATGAAGGAATCAGAAGTTCTTTAAAACATCTGCTTTCTTAGTGACATTTCCTATGTGTGCGGGTATATATTTACTGAAATGTGTTGCAAAAATTCAGATCTTGACACGTTTAAATTGAATTCTTTGGGAAAAAATATATAATGATGGGGTTTAATGGGGCATAGATTTTGTTAAGAGTTCTGGAATTTGAGATCTGTGACTTTCGTAACACAATAGAGTAATAGTTAATTAGTGTGTCATCAGGACCAATGTCACACTTGGTCCAGTAGTACATGTACCACCTTACTGAGGGGATCTGCTTTAGGGTACTTCAATGCCAGTTTTACAGATTTTGTGGGAACACCACCGAATATAAATAAGCTCATAATGAAATTGGCAGTGTTAGTTCATGCTCAGTGAGGGAGATGTGGGGCCAGTCTTAGACAACATGAAGCCTGGCCCAGATTTTTCCTAACTAGTCCTAAGTGTTAGACTGATTCAATAGCTTTGACAGTCCTAATCTGACTTTGTTTTAAAAACTGCTATGGAAAATGTAGAGTATATCTCCCCCTGCCCCGAAAAATCATTAACATTGCTAAAATGCAAAAGCAATTCCGCTGTCACTGAAAAGCAGCACGACAGAATATTCAGCAGGCTAGTTTTTAATAAAACATGTTTTTTCTTCATAATTAATATAACAAGGTTTTCTGGCTTAGCACTTGGCATGGATCCCAGACAAAAAAAAAGGGAGGGGGATGAGTCGCCATGATGTGACCACTGCATGACAAACAAGTTGTGAGAGAATATTTTTGTCTTTATGATTTGTCCCAAAGAAAAAGTTGCACTGAAATAATTTGAATGAAAAAATAATAGATGTTTTACTTTGCTGAAACCATGGAAAACACCCTTAAATTGCTATTTTCATCCTTTCCTAGAACTATCTATCTTCATCATTTTTATTTGAATCTAGTTTTAGAAATTTTTATAGGTAACAAGCTGATTAACAAATATTATTGGTGAAACATAGCAGAAGTCAAACATGGGTTTAAGCAGTAGTTCATGCTGAGTCAGTCACAATAGAACAAGAAAATACTTGGACATTCAGGGATCTGGCAAGTTTGGAGCAGAACCCTAAGGCAAAAACTTTCATGCAGTTCTTTCATACTACCTGAAGAGAAACTGATTTCATCTGCGTGCATCCAAACCATTTCCATAAAAGACATAAAACTGCATGGTGAGGGCTGAATCTGGTCCTTTACAGCAGCATATGTGATGCAACTGCTACCAAAGATTGTCTTCAGACATGTTAGGTCTTCTAGGGTTGGGTTTTTTTCCCTCCTTTTCATTTCACTTCTGCTCAGCAAGATACTGTAGTAGAAATGTGCCTGCCATCAGGTGTTGTATTGTTAAGTATTCTTTAATTAGCCAAGGAGAAAGCCAAAGAACTCTGCCTCCACTGAGCTGTGCATCCTCACTTATCCAGACTTGCATTGAAGCAACTTTTCTGGAATGCACTCAGGTTTAAATGGTATGCTTAAATGTTGTGCTGAGTTGGACTAGAGAGAAATCTGGAACAGGACAATACAAAGTTGGATCCCACAACACTCCAGTGGCCACCCTGCCCATACACCAGGCTGCAGCTCACCCTTAATGGTGCTCTAAAGTGATTCAGCACATGCTTTCAGGGAGAAAAGTTATTTTTAAATCTACAGGTGTTCAGACCAGGCCTTTTCCATGTATCAGATTTCCCCGCAAACTCAACTTCCCTGGCAGCAGGGAGGAAGACTTGCAAGGATCAGAGTAGCAGAAGTGGCTCTTTACTGAATATTTTGGAACTTCAAAGAACTGATGTCCACTTAGTTGTGATAGGAAGTGTTTTGAAATCACTAGCCTTGCCCAATCCAAAAACCAAGTGCACTTAGTAAGGGAAAGGGAAGGATAAAAGTATCACATTAAGATCAAACAATTGCAAAAAAAGAACCACTTATCATAAGGCCCTATCTCCCTCTTGGCCCACACCAAGTAGGATGCTGTTGCTGGCAGTGAAGGTCTTTCCTTGCCTCAGGTGCTTGGAGACCAACGTTTTAGGGTGTTCCAAAGTCAACTCTGTCTGACATATTTTTCTAACCCCCAGGAGATCCATTCCTGTAGTAAACTCCCACTTCTGCTCCCCTCACGCTCCCTCCAGTGCTGCACCATGTACACAAGGGCTTCACGCTCTGCCATGTTGCAAACCGATCACTGCGAAGGGAAATGAATGCTGCCAAGCCCGCCCGGATTTGTGGCCCATCAGGTGTAAAACCCTTCTGCAGTGCTCGCCTAAATTTGCCTGATGCAGCAGGAAAGCAACAAAGCCCTGGGAGCGCCCCCAGCTAATTTTGCACCGTGCTCTCAGAGAGGGAAGCGTTCCTCGCTGACCCCCGAAGGCAATCAGCTTATGCCCTGCAGCGTGCAGGTTGATATCCCGTGTAACTAAAGGCACTTAATGACTTTGCATAAGCTTTAAGTCTAGCAGTATAACCTGCATTCCCAGCACTCCCAGCAGGAGCGTTTGATAGCGCAGGCACGCATGTTGGTGTGACTAGCTGGCTCCTGAAGCCCCCTGAAACACATTTTGTACCTTCCCCGTGCTGTGGCATCAAGGCTGACCCCATTTTCCACCAGGAGCACGAGAGCACCTCAGCCACCAGTGAGCAGCTTTAAAAACTCTCAGCTGCCACCGAGCCACCTCTTAAAGTGCAAAGATTAATTTGGAAACTTTGATTTCTTGGAAAACAGGAGCAGGTAACTCCTGAGCAGAGAACCAAGCTGGTTTTAGCAGCACCTCTGAAGGATTTTGCTTTTTTCCTGGATCCCTGTGGGTTTTGTATCAGATGCTACCATGGGAGAGGTTCACAACTAAATAATCAGCAAAATAAAGGTTTTAAATGTGAACTTCTCGGAGTACTCTGAGACTGGTCGATAAGGAACACACCATTTACTCTGATGCACAAATTGCAGTTCAGTGTGGAGGCAGGAGATGTCTTGTTAGCAGAGAAGTGAAGAACTCAGGGGTTTTGGTGGAATCCTCTCAGAGAATGGTTTCCCAGGCTAAAAACACAACATGTGTTGCATGTGCGCTCCAGATGATAATATGCCCTGCTTTCATTAAACTGCAACCATGGCCTTGGCTGAGAAATACAATGTCATTGCTGGAAAAGCCACTTTCCCTTGAAGTTCAAAGACTGTCACTACCCAAGATGGTTGCAGGCAAAAATCTGGCCGATTGTAAGAGCATCAGAACTGTCGATTCCCTCCTCCTTTGGCGAGCAGCCCAGACAAAGGTTCCTACTGAGAGCTGTCAGTGGGATCAAGGGGTTCACTGCGAGGAGGCAGTAGCTGTGTCTGCCCTCGTGGCTCCTTCATGGCTCGTGTCACTTGTGGATGGAAGTTGATCAAATATCCATCTTCATTCTCCAGTTCAACCCCATCCCACCTCCTTCTTGGCTGCAAAGCTGTGACTGCACAGATGAACAAATGAAAGCATAATCTTTGCTTTCCTGCCATGGATGCCACTTTCTGACAAGTTGCAGGAGAATTTGCAGAACTTAATGCAACTAAGTGAGTAGGCCAATGCCTACAAATGCAGTTTAATACTGGAACTCCTGTAGTGCTTTGTTGCAATGTGTATGTATGCATAGAGCTAATTTTCATCTCTCTTGCTACTCTGTCATGCAAGCTTGACTAATTATGCTGTTTTCTCTGGAAGTCTGTTTTGCACACATGTAAATTCACAGCATAACCCTGGGCTGTCACCTTTTTGCTCTCTTTCTCCACCTGCTTTTGTGTTTTAGTGATTCATTTTTATTGTAATAAGGGGTGGCAACATACCCAAGACACAATAAACAGTTCAATTGCAGAATGCCCTTGACAGCTATAAATAATTTCCCTTGAATTTGGGGTCAAATCTTCCTGGGTTTATTCAGAAAGAATTGCTAGAGATTAACTGGACATTTTTGTCTGAAAAGGAGCCATAGGATTCCATCCTGAGATGAAGAAAGCTCATGATTCGGTCATTCCTGTTTGAAATCTATTACATTTCATTAGTATCTCTTTCTTAAGGAGTTGAAATGGAAAAATTGTGTGCATCATATATCTGCAATGTTTAATCTTAGAACAAACTCTATTTAGCAAAATTTTGATGGTTCTTTGGAGGAATGAAATTTTACTAAGTGCTAATCATTACAGTGACAAAAGACAACAAAGGTCAGGTGAAATTAGGATATTTTGAATTTCACAATTTTTTTCTAGGAGCCCTATAAATGTACTTGGGTCCATAGCAAGCAGTGTGCTGGTGCCCATATAAAACATCTCTCCTAGCATTTTTTTTTTCTTTTTTCTTTTTTTGGTTTATTTTTGTAGAGTTTCTTTTTTACGAGCCTAAAGTAATAAAATTTAAAATTGCTCTCTGCAAATTCTTCCAGCTTTGTCCCTCATCACTGCAGAGCCGGTATGAACAGAATCCAGTGATTTTATTCCCTCTTGAGAGAGCACACAAAGTACCGGTGTCGAGCTGCAGCAAGGAGACTGTTTGGTGAAACCAGCTCCACAGCCTAATTTCTTCTCCCCCCGCCCCCTTTCCTTTTGTTTGAATGCTGCTCCTCGTCGGGCTCAGTGTTGCACCTCGTCAGAAGGACAAGATCCTCCTCTGCTGGCCACGAGCAATACGGCACTGCAGGCAGGCGGCCCTGCCTTCACTGCCCCTCCCGCAGCCCCCTCCGGGACCCCCGCCCTGCGCTCCCCTCCGACAGCCTCCTCCTGCATCCCATACCCAGCATCCTGCATCCCACACCCTGCATCCCACATCCTCCCCTGGAGCAGACGAAGGGGAGCTCCGGCAGACAGGAGGGAAGGAGTGAGCTCTTCCTCCTCCTCTGCTGCACACTGCCATGGCAAGCTTCGTGCCATGAGTCAAAAGGCCAAAATTTGGCCCTGTGCTGGCTGGCGGGGGTGAAACTGCTTCAAAACCAGCGTGGTCTGGTGAGTGGTCCTGAACCTCAGGAGGAAGGAGAAAACACTCCATGCTGAGAAACTGGCTGTGCCAGAGGTTTTGTCCCCTGTTGCTCCACTGCTGCAGTTTGTGAGAGGCACATGAGGGAAAGCTGCACCACAAAATGAGATAGGGGAGCCTTTCAGTAAAGATTGTGTTTAACTCCTGGACCCTCTATGCTGGTGCTCCAGAAGCTTTCGTTCCCAGTAATATTTATGCTGTGGCAGCAGACAGAGGCTTTCATCCAAAAGCAGGAATCAAAATCTGCTACTCAGCCAGCAGCCACCAAGCCACTGCCTACTCTGAAGGATGTTCCTGGAAACCTGCACGTTGTGGAGGAGACCAGTTTATTGCAAGAGGGAATTTAGGGTGCCTGCTCTTTCATGGTCAGCTCTGGCCGTGCTTGGAAAGAGGGGCAGGTGGATACAACCCGGAAAAAAAAGTAGTGTAGCACAGTGCTGTGTCTCTCATCTTTCCTATTTCCTTGGGGTGTGAGCATGGTGAGACTGCCATCTCCACCCTTCAACTGGGACAACTGAGGCACAGAACAGCCTCATGCACCTCACTCAGCCTGGGCTGAAACCCTCCAGCATTCCCTGTGGCACCAAAGGCTGCCCTGAGTGCAGGGGCAAGCTCACTAAGTCGAACCTTTCACACCCAAACCCTTTCCAACCCCATAAGGCAAACAGCATAACAGGGCAGGACAGAGAGCTGGAGAGGGAGATGAAATGTTTCTTGCATCATCCTGCTCCCATTGCTGCTTCCTTGTTCTTTGTTTCATCTGTTCCTCCAAAAGAAAGGAGTACACTTGCAGGGTTTGTTTTGGTCTGTGTTTATGGCTGAACGCTACCACTAATTGTAAATGGAGCAATTAGACCTTTGCTTTATATAGTCTCCATTGGGGTCTGGCAAAGGATCTGACGAATCCTGCACTGTACCTGCACTCAAGAAACATATACACCAAGGACAGAGCTTTTACAGCCTTCTCATTTACCATCATCTCCGCACTCATTCAGGAGGGGCAATTGTGTGAGGATGTGTGTCCTTCCAGCTGCAAAGGATTTAGTTCTGCATGTGTGTGGCTCGCTCAAATGCACCTGGGAAGGGGCTCTGCTGAATGGTTCAGGGGACACTGCTCTCATTAAAGTCAGTGGGGAAGGGGAGAGCTGGAGTGTCTGTTCTCCCTGGCTCAAACACAAGAGGGACGCAAACGTGCCTGAAGCAAAAGCTCATTTATGTATTCCAGATAATATTCACTAACGTGAATTCTGAGCTTTTTATTTTGTCCTGTTTCTTATTCATTGCTTGTAATTCATTTGTTCTTAGTCTCATCCAGTGTTATCTGAGAATGTCTTTCTTCTATATATAAAGTGCAACTAAACAGGGCGCATATTTACAGTTAATTATAGCAATGCATAGGTGCACATAATAATTGTGTCAGTATGTATGCTGTCCTTACTCTGTGTGTTAAATTGTTTAGAAATATGTTTTATTCCCTAAAATCACCTGAGGGATGAAGAATAGCAGCTTCAAATCTCCTTTACACCCACTGTTAGCATGTGTATCCTCACTGCAGGCAGGTAATCCTGTCCGCAGCTGGGATTTCGAGCAAGAGGGAAAGCGAACGGAAATTGTCACACTGGGGATGTGTCCTGGTGTAGAGTCGGTGCCTTTCCTTTCAGGCAAACCTCACTCACTCTCTTCAAAGGCTGAGAGCTGTTTTCCCTCTTCTTCTGTTCCTCTTTTGTTGCTTGCCCTTGATCGTGAGCCAAACAGGAAAGGCTGGAGCCCCACATTGGAGGTGGGACACACGGCATTTCCTCCTGGAAAGTGCCAGAAATATTCTCCCGCATCCAAAGATTGTTGAGAGCCTTCCAGCTCTGGGGTCCAGATCCCACTGGGTGCACCAGGTCCTGGGCCACGCTACTCTGCCGTGCCCAGGTGCCTCCCAGCCTCTGGCTTTGGCAAACAGCTGGAGCATGGCCTCTGCCAGCATCTCAGAGAAGCTGGACAAACAGACAGTGTGCGTGCCTTCACTTCATAAGCAAACAGGCAATTTAACTCGTTCAGGACAGGTTTGCCCCAGATCAGACCAGCCCAGCAGCTTGGTCTGGGTACTTGGAAAAGCCAGGCCTCCTATGCAAGTTGTTGACATTTTGTTACTCTTTTGAAAGAGCTCTTAAAATCTAGGCCAGCTAGCTCCAAGTGGAAAACAGCCTTATCTGGATGTCCCCTAAAACTAGGGGCAAACAGAATCTTTGTACAGTAAGCAAAGCTCTCAGCTGGCTTTTGTTTATTCAGAAACTGACTCTCTGATCTTTATTATCTCATGCAGGCTTCCCATTTTTCCTTCTGGGCCAACATGATGAAAGGTAAGTGGTTTCAGTTTCTTCATTTTAACTTCTGCCTGCCACAAAACAGAAAGGCTGGGGCCCTGGTTCATCAAGACCCTTCACTACTGCCCAGTGCTGAATTATATTAACTTCATGCAGAGCCTTGCTGAGCTTAAAATAAGGCTTTGTCCCAAGTGCAAGAGGGTTCAAAACCAAGCCCATACAAGTCAAATATTGGTAAAGGCTGCATTGTGTTAAGATGTTGATAAGGGAAAAGCTGTGATGAATATTGTTTGAGGATGTGCAGGATGTGTGAGGATTTGTACAACCTTTCACAGCCTATGTGATCCGTGTAGAAGATTATGGTTTTATTGATAAGTTTAGTGTTTTTGCAGGTAAACCCTGTTCTTTCTTTTCTCTATTTCAATGGCTCTTAGACCTGAGTTTATAATTCATAGCTACTGAAATATTACAATAATTTTGTTAATTTTCCTGCAAAAACATAGGGTGGGTTTTAGTATGCACTCATTGTTCATTTGCATTCCTGTTCAATCCAGTGGCATTTTGGCTTTCAGGTCAAACCAGAAATCTTGTCGCTCATGCAGCAGTGCCCAAATCAATGTTGTTATTCGAACATCATGCGTGTAGAAAACAAATTTCCTAATAATTTTTATGTCTAAACTCAGTATCTGGGTTCTGCAAATATTTGGCCACAGTCATGCACTTGATTCAGGGTTTACACACCCATTTACACACAAGTTTGCAGCCTTGTGCCAACTGGTTGATCTCTACCATCTTTTGATGGCAGAGTATCCCTTTCACAATTTCTGAAATCATCCCCTGCCTTATGGTGTTGGGTCCTTACTTCTGTCCTCCCACTGCTCCTATGCTCTCCTACTCCCCATCCCCCTGCAAATCTCCACGCCTTCAGCCATCACGGTCCCCCTTCGCCCCGCATCCATCCCTCTGAGGAAAAAAGTGCTGCAAAACTGCTTTTAAGTAACAGCCACAAAACTATTTGAAAGGCTTTCTGGCTTTGTTGTTAGCTGGTCTCCCTTCTTTCTGAAGCTGCAGATACTCCCAGCCACAGCCTGCTTGGAAGGGGGGAAATACTGTGAGGTCTCATCTCTGCAGAAGTAAATGGGGGATATCTCATTATTTAAAATACAGTCAGGATTTCAGCCTCATAAAAATAACACTACAATAATCTCTGAGCTGGAGACAAAAAGTATTTAGGGGGGTGGTAGGAAAACTCATCCTGCTTAAATTAGGCCAGATTTCAGTCAGTCCCCAGAGGTTCAGAGAGCTTGAATAAATGCTGGGTATTTTCTGGCGCTCTTGATGTGTGTTGGCAATAGGCTTTAACTCTGCACATCACTCATCTTGACAACTGCAGTCCAACAAAGTTACCTCGCAATTCAGGTCACCCGATGGCATCCTAATGCATCACTTTCCCACTCGGAACATTAGTCATCACTTGATCCAGGGAAGGTTTTGAAAACAGTGTGACTGTCGGCATTGGGGTATCTGTTCTCTCCGTAACAGAGAGCCTGTGTAAGCTAATGAACAAGGGGATATTGATCAGAAATCCATTGCTTGATTGACAGCTCTTGGCAATGTGAAAAACTGCAGATGAAAGCTTGAGCAGTTTAAAAGATCACCCAGACCTCAAAGCTGATTTGAAGCTTTAAAAGTCAATCTCTGTCTATCAATTATGGGGGGATTTTTTGTACTACACAGAGGAAAGTTATTCTTTGAAAATTTGCATGCAGGATGTCTAATTTAATTTCATGTAATAGTCACATTTCAGTGACAAATGTCAGATCACTGCTTTTTTTAAGCATGTTAAGGTTTTCCAGCACTTACAAAGAACGAACACTCTGATTTAGTAATATGTTTAAATCAACCAGTGTATCAGACTTTGTGCTTTAATTATGTGCTCAGATAAAAAAAAGTGTTGTTTTTGCTTTACTAAACCTATGGCTTGTTATGAATAATTTAAAAAAAATGGAATGGGAACACTTCTTAAATAAGAGATGTGGAAGCCAAATAGTTATTTAGTGTCAAAGCAGTGATAAATAAGAAGACATCTTTTAGTTTGGTATCGTATGCCCCAGTGAGGGTTTTCTGGTCTTTATTTTTCACTGCTTCATGCAGCTAGAGATGACATGGAATAGCTGGAAGATGGGAAGCATCACTCATGTGACCTGTAGGAGCTGTGTCTGTTTCTCAGTTTCATAAAGAGGGATGGCAATGAGGACAGCAGGGACCCTGGTCATTTCTCAGATCTGCTGCACTCTTACACCACCTTGGCTGGCCTCCTCAGCTTCCTGACTCCCATATCCACACGGAGGCCAGGGTACCCAAAAGGGGTTGCTGATGTCTTCTGAGCCCTTTCCACAGGCACTCTTAACTCCGTGCTGTGGCCATAAAGTTTCTTGAAATGGCAATTACCAGCCCTTGAGGGGTTGCTCAGTGTTGTGTGCTTTACCTCAGCCCTGGCTACTGAAGCTGCCCTTTTCAAGGGCTGCTGGGTGCCAAACTGACCTCAGGTGGGCAATAGCCTATCCCAAAATGGGCCCATCAGTGCATCCCCCATCATGGGGTATTGGGCCCCCCAACCCCTCAGACCCACCAGAAGCACGTCTTGCAAAATGTGAATTATATCGTGGCCAACTTGTTTACTGGAGAACTGCACTTAAAAATAGTTCATAACATGTCAAGTAATTACATAAGTGTTGTTAATAAATGATTAATCTGTTGCTGAGAAATTATGTCAAACAAAAATCAAGAGACAGCAGTGTCATTTCTTAACAACACACTTACACTGAGAAGTTGGTTTGAAAACCAGGGGACATGATTCTACAATGGCTTAGCTATTTGTGCTCATTCAAGGCACAAATTTTTTTTTTTTTTAAATGTTTGTTTTAAATTTATTTTTCCTCTTTTAGTTCAGCAGAGTCCTCACCAGCCTCTGTAAAGCATGCTGGCAGGTTTGCAGTCTGCCTTTTGCATCTGTCACTCCCTTGTTCATCCTTCATAACTTTTAGCACGTATATTTTTCCATAAAAAGGGATACCCCATCCTTCAGAAAACATCTGTGGAATAAAAGCCAACATGCCCCCCTAAGATTCTGAAAATAAACAGGGGATAAAAAATCAGACTACTTCAGACAGTTGCCTCAACCTCAAGTCGTTTGCAAAATCTCCTCTCCAACAAAGTGAACTTGGAGGCTGCATTTCAGGCAAAACTTCCTTTTTGTTTTTCTTCCTTAACTACATCACATTAAATTTAATTTTGTTCACTGTAGACAATGTCCTTATCTTTCAGCAAGATCCTTCTGTTCCTCAGCAAGGCATATACTTCTGCAACACTTGCACATAGTCAAGACTCGGCTCCTGTGGAAATAATGAGCTGAGGAAAAGGAGTCTTGACTTGACATAGCAATAAATGAGGTGAAACTTTCCTCTATTTTTTTTTTGTCAGAAATGAGAGTTGGCATGTAGGAAAAAAAAAAGAAGAAAAAAAGACGGTTCTATTTTAATATGAAATATAAAACACCATTGTACAAACGTGGAATTTCTTTCTTTTTTTCAGAAGCAAAGAAAGAATAAAGATAAAGGCTGCAAGCGAATGAATGAGGAGAGAAAACTAAGATAATGCAGTCGATAATCAGTTCAAGGCAGAGCATTATCCATGGGGCCATCGGTCCGGCCCTAGGGGAGAGCTTTTTAAAATGTCTCTGTACGTAGCTTAGCTTTGCTCATTACCATAGCTTGTCTTTGAAACACTGGAGGGGCTTCCACTGGCAACAGCCATACCTGTGCAAGGAGCTGCCAGCCCACTTTAATCAAACAGCCCCCCCAACACGGCTGGCTAAGCCACGGGTCCCTGCGGGCTCCGTGAGGACACGGGCTCCTGGAGGGGGAGGACAGTGGCTCCTGGAGGGGGCAGACAGTGGCTCCTGGAGAGGGCAGACAGTGGCTCCTGGAGGGGGAGGACAGTGGCTCCTGGACAGGGAGGACAGTGGCTCCTGGAGGGGTAGAACAGTGGCTCCTGGACAGGGAGGACAGTGGCTCCTGGAGGGGGAGGACAGTGGCTCCTGGACAGGGAGGACAGTGGCTCCTGGAGGG